>JAYKAV010003024.1:538765-573546 GCA_035582835.1 Phoebastria nigripes | reverse complement strand
GTAAACCCGGTTGTCCCTTTCCTCCACCTGGCTGGAGGCAGGGTCTCTCTAGTCCTGGTCATAGTACTCGTTACTCACTTCTTGTAGATGAGAATCAAAAGTCCCTTTATTAAGATCAGAAGTAAAGTCAGGCCTTCTACTCTGTCCGGGGAACTGCTCATTGGAAACTGGAGCAGCAGTTTTTCTGGAAGAACCCCCTTTGTGATTTTGCTTGCAACTCACRTACCCGTGCCTCTAGGGTTGAGGTAGGTTTCCCATCCCACTTCCTCATGCCCTCTCCGTGGTCACGCAGGTAAAACCAAAGGGTGCCCCGTGGTGTGTATCCACGATATCTTCTCTCTTGAGCAGAGGGACGTTTACTCCTAATGGCTGAGATACTGGCCCGTGCAGGTGGGGAGTAGGACATATCTTCTTTGAGTTGCTGGAACTCCCAGGATAGTTTCTTGGCTCTCATGTCCGGCAGTTTCTCCACAGCTGAGATGCAGGCCTGTAGGGAGGAAGAGAGACTTTCATCGTATTGCTGGAGTTGGCCAGCCAATTCATCCACCGTTTGTTCCTCTCCATCTTTCCAGGCCATTACTGCCAATGAGTTTGCATACGACACTGGTGCACTCCGTACAAACTTCCGCCACATGGGTSGGGTGCACTTGACTTCATCTGGGTCTTTGGGTAGCTGCTCGTTGTTCAGGTCATCGTAAATCACCTCCAGCACAGCTAATTCCCTCAGGTACTGGATACCTCTCTCCATGGTGGTCCACTTGCCTGGGTGACATATAACATCYTCCTTGAAGGGATACCTTTCCTTCACACCTGACAGGAGTCGCCTCCAGAGGCTGAGGGCTTGTGCCCCTTTTCCAATTGCTTTGTCAATACCCCCTTCCTTAGAAAGGGATCCCAGCTGCTTGGCTTCCCTACCCTTTAATTCYAGGCCACGGGCCCCATTATCCCAGCATCGGAGCAGCCGGGTGACAATGTGCTCGCCTGGACRAYRACTGAAATCTTTTCGCATATCTCGCAGCTCATTCAGGGATAGGGATCGGGTGGTTACCATTTCATTTATGGCTTCTGCCTCTTCCTCCTCCTGTTCTCGTGATGGCCCTGGTTCATCTTCATCCCTTACTGAACGAGCTGATTTTCTTGTGTATTTCTTCTTGTGTATAGGGGCGACTGACACAGGCACAGGTTGGTTCTCTGGTTCAGCCACAGTGACTGTCGCTGGGGTTTGAGTAACTGCAGTGCCTGTGGTGGGGTTTGGAGTACCCGCGGTGCCTGTCGCTGGGGTTTGAGTAGCTGCAGTGCCTGTCGCAGGGGTTGGAGTACCCACGGTGCCTGTCTCCAGCGTTTGAGTAGCCACAGTGCCTGTTGCAGGGGTTGGAGTAGCTACAATGCCTGTGACAGGGGTTTGAGTAGCCACGGTGCTTGTTGTGGGGGTTGAAGTAGCCACAGTGCCTGTCTTGGGGGTTTGAGTAGCCACAGTGTTTGTTGCTAGGGTTAATCTCTGGACAGTATTCCTAAATAGTTGTTTAACCCTAAACAAGACCTGAACCACATTCAGGAGACATAGCAATATGAACATGCTTGTTTGAACATCCCAAGGAGGGCTTCATGAAGAGAATAGGATAGAAAACAAAGGCGTTTCTGGAGATATGAAAGGGAAGGTGAAGTGGTGGGGGAAAGCGTCCCCCTACATAAATTGTTTCTCTGAGACAAAAAGGTAACGAGTAGTGTAATTATTAATAGTTTCCGAGAGGTGGTTCCCGAGATACAGAGATGATGGCAATGCTGAGTACAAATACCAGATTAGAGTCACGACCAATGATTTTATCATATCATAAAACAGTRTTACACAGTGCAGCAAAATGATAACCTTGACCCAGTTCCGAGCGGTGATAAACAGCACAACAGGGAACATGTACTGCAAGTAAGGTATTACATAACACAACATTGAGAGCCAGCTGCACAACTTTGAGAGCCAATAAATCAACATTGTGACCAGCGACTATTAAACCAATATAATGAATGCTTATAACAAATTTTGCTTTAACATGCTTTGGTCAGATCTGTCATTATCTCAACCCTTCGTGCCCCACGTTGGGTGCCAAAAAGGACTGTTGTGGTTTAACCTGGCAGGCAGCCAAACACCACACAGCCGCTCGCTCACTTCCCCCCCACAGTGGGATGGGGGAGAGAATCGGGAAAGAAAAAGTAAAATTCGTGGATTGAGATAAAGACAGTTTAATAGAACAGAAAAGGAAAGGAATATAATAATAATAATAATAATAATAATAATAATAACAACAACAATGGTAGAATATACAAAATGAGTGATGCACAATGCAATTGCTCACCACCCGCCAACCGATACGCAAACAGCAATTGCTACTTCCTGGGCCACGCCTCCTATTTATGTACTGAGCATGACGTCACATGGTATGGAATAYCCCRTTGGCCAGTTGGGYYAGCTGTCCYGGCTATGYTCCCTCCCAGCTTCTTGTGCACCTGGCAGAGCATGGGAAGCTGAAAAGTCCTTGACTAGTAGACTACTTAGCAACAACTAAAAACATCAGTGTGTTATCAACATTCTTGTCATACTAAATCCAAAACACAGCACTAGGAAGAAAATAACCCTATCCCAGCCGAAACCAGGACAAATGCTTGTAACTTTTTGAGCAAGATCCAGAATCTAAAGAAACCTGATCTCTTCAGGATAATACAGAATATTCTGTATTGTACTTCTCCATCCTTCTTTTTGGTTCTTTTGCTTTTGGAGTAGTTTTTAGCACATACTTATTCCACTTCAGTCAAATACAGTTTGCCAGCCATGGGTATTTAATACAGGAATGAAATCTTTCTGTATTTAACACACCTTGTAATTTGGCTGGAGGTAGCAGGACTGATAGAATTTTAAAGACGAAATATGGAGAAAGGGAGTATGAAACCCAGGGAATAAAAGGTAGGAAATTGTGTTATTTTAAATCATAAGGAAAAAAAAGATTTGGGAGAGAGAATGCTTTGAAAGGAAAGTAAGAGAAACCTACTGTCGTGGTTTAACCCCAGCTGGCAACTAAGCACTACACAGCCGCTCACTCACTGCCGCCCCATAGTGGGATGGGCGAGAGAATCGGAAGAGTAAAAGTGAGAACACTTACAGGTTGAGATAAGAACAGTTTAATAATTGAAATAAAACAAAATAATAATAATGATAAGAAGAAGAAGAAGAAATGAAAAGGAAGATAACAAAAAGAGAATTAAAACCCAAGAAAGACAAGTGATGCAAATGAAAAACTATTGCTCACCACCAACTGACCGATGCCTAGCCAGTCCCCGAGCAGCGGCCCCCCAGCCAGCTTTCCCCTAGTTTATATGCTGAGCATGACATCATATGGTATGGAATATCCCTTTGGCCAGTTTGGGTCAGCTGTCCTGGCTGTGCCCCCTCCCAGCTTCTTGTGCATCTCCAGCCTCCTCAGTCGGTAGAGCATGAGAAGCTGAAAAGGCCTTGACTGTGTGTAAGCACTATTCAGCAATAATGAAAACATCTCTATATTATCAACACTGTCTTCAGCACAAATCCAAAACATAGCCCCGTATTAGCTACTACGAACAAAATTAATTCTATCCCAGCCAAGGCCAGCACACCTACAGAATGGTAATATGTTTGGGAGTTTCACTCTTTGCAAAGCCACAAACAGCAACGGATGTTTCTCGAAAATGTCAGAGAGGATTCATTCCTGTTACAGAATCCTAAAAATATATCATGACAAAATCTGACCATCTTGCCTTAAGAAGGACTCAGACTAATGATTTCAGGGCCAAAAGCAGACTCTTACGATCACGAAGTCTGATCTCTYGCAGAGTACAGGCCATAATTTAATAATTTTGCATCACGTTTCCRCTGGATTGTAGTATATCTTTTTAGGAAGGGCTAAGCAGACTTGATTTAAAGACTTCATACGACAGGGCATCCATCTGATTTCTAAGTAAATTGTCATAGTCAATCATGCCCTCTGTTAAAATATTGACTTTATTTTAGACTGAATGTTCTGAGTGTCAGATTTCATTAGGTGAAATTCCAGTTCTTTTCCTTCAATTTTATTGTTGCTATTTCGGGTTGGAGGGTTAGTACTTTCAGTATTGATGCCTGACTAGAAAGCTCACAGGCATGTAAAGAAATTTCAAATATAATGTCTTGTCTGTGGAACTTAAAGTAACACCTTTCTTTGGATGATACTTCTGAACTGAAGTAATTTTTTTTTTTCACGAAGCAATATATATAAATTGCGTTGACTCTATTTAATTGCATTATGTTATGTAGAAGACCTGCTTACAATGCAGACTTTCAGTCTGCCAAGTACTCGAGAGACAGAGACTGTCTCAAATCTTTCAGTGACTTTTCAGGTTGGTATCTAAGGAGCAATGTTTATGCAAATATGCACCCATTGTCTTTACCCTTCTTCTGGTCCACTCTGTGATTTTTGAAACAATTGATGCAGAAGAGTAGAAGTCCAACAGTTACTTTAACTCCATACATTTTGAGAAAATTTGTGCCCATTTAAAATAAAGAAATATGAATCAGCACTCTCGAAGAACAGGTCATGGAACCTACCCATTATCCCTAGTGTTTGGTAGCCACCACCGTATAAGTCACCACATATAAAGTGTGAACTAGTCCCAGTACTTGCTTTCTCTTGCCGTGTGTGACTGTATGATGTGAGATTTAGGGTTACTGCAGAGATTTAGATGAGAAAGGACAAAATGTCATGATGAACAAGGCAAGCAGGCATCATTCAGTCTGATGTTGATGGAACAACTTGCGCCCATTGTTTTAAAATTGTGTAAGCAGAAGTGAAAGGTCAAAACACAAAACCTCTGTATTATTTGCCATTCTAATCTTGTTTTTGTCTATAGCATATTTTATTTCTCCCTGTATCCAGGGTTAAGCCAGTGGAGAAAACGCTTTTATGATAGTTTGAGTCATTATTGGAAGAGTAGTGCTAAACACATAACCAAATCTTGTGGTAAAAATAATAGGTCATGTCATACCCTACCAGAAATGCATCAAGAAAACTTACGGTGGAAAACCCAAGAAAATTTAAATGTGTTTGAAACATAACAATTCAGTGCTTGGGACAGAAGTAGGTAAAAACATGTGAACATGACCAAACGTCTGTGTTTTAAGGATTTCCAAATCTGCTTTACAAATAGCAAAATAACTGTGCCTGCAGTTGTAAATAATTGATTTCCTTCTTCCATTTAGACTGCACTATAACAATTCTTTTTCTTCTTTCCCAAGTGACTATCCCAGGAGCATCTAGACTATTTAATGCTTATAATTTAAAGGTGACACTAGAGCCTTTTTTCTTCCTTACTCTGCTCTTAGCTCTATTTAACCAAAATTTTGCAGGCCAAGTGCCAGACTTCTAGTATTGTTCATTGTTCATTCTCAGCATTTTGGAAATCATCTTTATGAGGCAATATAATCAGTAGTTTTCTGAACTTAAATAGAAAAAAGTTATTCCATTTTCTATTCCAATTTCAGGAAAGCAGTTTAAATGTACAGTGTGTGACTATACAGCTGCCCAAAAACCACAGCTCCTACGTCATATGGAACAACACGTCTCTTTCAAGGTAAGAAAACATATAAATAATGCTTATGGATAAGTCATTTAGAAATACATGGAACTTCAGACAACAGCTTTAAAACTGGCAACATTTCCTGTTTGGTGACAATTATGGCATCTTAATATTTTAATATTTCGGGAATTCTGACTTTATATTCAGACTTTTGAGTTAGGGTTATTTTGTTCATGGACAGTTTGTATTTAGTATCTTTACTTGCCARAAATATATGTATGTTGCAATATAAAACAAACATTATTGGTTTTTTTGACTGTCAGTCCTTGAGAGAACTAATCTAATATGTACCTTAAAATGTCCTAGCGAAGTAGGAAAGCGAATCCCATACATCACTATTCATTGCCCACCTTAATTTTCTCTGAAAGTTTGCCAGTCTAATGTACTATAGATGAGTTCATATACTTGAAGAAAATTGAAGAGAATTAATTTTTAAAACACCCCATTTATCTGAAACGTGTCTTGGAAAGAGTTTTGAAGATTGTTAATGTTTCTATGAAGTGTTTAGATTAGAGATACGGTTTATTTTAATAAACTGTAGTATGGTTTTATTCCTAAATTTCACATTGGTTCTCAGCATGATAGGTCTTGATGTAATGAATTGTGAAATGTTATATTCAGGAAATAGAAATGATACTAGTTTCTTTTCCAGAAAAATCCAGTATTTTGTATGTATGAAAATGTTCACTTTAATGTAACACTTTATCTTGGCAATGAGCATATTTGTTATTGAAAACATCATACTATTTTCATATGCAACATCTTTCATTATCTAACAAATCATTTTGTTTCTATAAAGAGTACACTTCAGCCATTCTTAATAAGTACCAAAGCTACGTACCTCCATAAAGCAGAAAGGAAGACAGTCTTTTGATTCATGGTTTAAATTTTGGAAGACAAGACATATAAGAAAATGAAGCAAGTCATCTAAAGAGATGATACATTTTGAACAAATAATTTTTCTTTCTTAAGGATGTAGTTTTGCTGTGGACTTACCTTTTTAAAAGGATTTTTTGTAAATGAAAATACGTTATTTTCCTTTTTAAATGGCTAACAGGATGAATGTACTCATAATGCAGTTCTTGAAATGTAGCTGGTTCTGACCTTGGGATCAGCTTCAGAACTGTTGACTCAGCACCTCTTTTCAGTCCTCTGTCAGCCTGCATATAAGTGTGGCTATTCAATGCRTTATCAAGAGAACTGCAAAACACTGAAATAGGTCAATCAGGAGTATTTGTCAAAAGGAGTTCAAAAACTGTCTATTAGTAATGCGTTGCCTCCTTCTGGGACAGTTGTTTGCATGCATATCAAACTCAGAGGAATGTCAGTAGTTATGTGACCTAACGATAATTTAATCCATCATATTTCCAAGCTCCATGAATTTGCAGTCCTGCTATCCGATAGCAGATAACATACAGGACATGCAAGTATGAGGAGAGTGGTACAAGAACACAGCAGTCTGTCTGGATTATCTTCTTGAAAAAAAGACGGTTTCAGCAATAGGAAAGGAGAGTACCCCTCTCTGAAAAACTGAATAGCTGAATGTTACAGTACCCTCTGAATTGTAAGATTAAGGGAATCTGAACACCACTTTTCTTTCTTATTTTTGCTGTTTGGAGCCTGAAGGAAGGTCATGAGCAACAAGCTTAGGGGAATGTTCTGGTCAATGGACCCTGACTGCAG
Source organism: Phoebastria nigripes (assembly GCA_035582835.1). Taxonomy (NCBI): domain Eukaryota; kingdom Metazoa; phylum Chordata; class Aves; order Procellariiformes; family Diomedeidae; genus Phoebastria; species Phoebastria nigripes. The sequence continues at coordinate 566,229 of JAYKAV010003024.1, read as the reverse complement.
ACATTTCCCTGCTTTAAATTCAGCTTCTTAATAAACATTTCTGTACCAACCATTTTCTGCTGACTAGCTTTAGGTGGGCCTGGTTGCTGTGCATGAAACATTTTGCATCCCATTCTGAGGCACTTGACTTTTCCCCAAGGACTTTGGTCAATGTCTGCATTCTTTTCCAGGACCCTAATGGTTGTGTCAAGCCTCCTGTAACTGTGACATATCTCAGTCAGAAGGTTATTCTCAAAGGCTAACTTTAGGCACAAACGCTTGTTTTCCTAAACTTTTTTCTTTGGAAATGTCTCTCCTTGTCAGTTGAAGGGAGATGTATGTTCTCAAAAATTAATTAATTTAGTTCCCAAAACTTAGCTTACCAAATGGTCAGATGAATGCAAGTGCCAGTGAAAGGGAAGCAGTTGGGAGCATGTTGGAGAGAGAAGGAAAGGGAAGGGAAGAGATCAACCCTGTCAGGTATGGTTATCTGTTAAATTAGGTTGGCTGTACAATCATATTGTACCTTCAGTTATTTTAGCTCTCTTACTCCCCCTTTTCAGACCAAAGCTCACGGCAGCTGAGTCATTTCCTTGTAGTAGAAAGTCTCCACGTGATCAGACCTGTGATCATCAATTATGAAAACACACAGTTTACTGAATTACGAAAAGTAGGTAATAATCTTATAATGTTGAGAATACTTGGTGTCTTGCACATAATAAAAAGTACCAAATTTTAGGTAATGTTTAGTTGCAACTTCCATTTATATTGAATTTTGGAAGGTCTCCGTGGAAGATGCCTAAACCAGAAATGAACATGGTTTCTCGGGAGCAAAACATGGCAGCTTAGACCTGTATCCTGAAGAGGTCAGGAATTATGTTCTAACATTTTCTTTTTTGCTCCTAGCCTTTCCGTTGTGCACATTGCCACTATTCCTGCAACATATCTGGTTCCCTGAAGAGGCATTACAACAGAAAGCATCCTAATGAAGAGTATGTAAATGTAGGTTCTGGGGAGCCTGCAGCAGAAGCCCTTATCCAACAAGGTACATCTCCACCATATAAGACTTGGGGTTTTTTTTGCTGAAGCAAACTTGGTGTAAAGGTAAACTTTTGTGCAGTATGTGTTCCTCAGTTCATTGGGCGTTATGTGATAAATCATTACTACTTTTCAGTAATCGGGAAATGGCCACCTTTTATCCTTCATTCACTGTCCTTTGTTCTTGGTTTCTAAGGGTGGATGAACCGAAGTTTCGATTTACCTTGCCTGTGCTATTCATTGTTGCATACATTTATCATTTTCACTTGTTTGTCTCCTTTTGTAAGTACAGTGTCACTATGTGTTGAAATGAATGATAAATATCTATCATTCTACTGACAGATTTCTGTGACAATTTTGCAAGGTTGAACTAAAGGTAAGGTTGAGCAAATGTAAATGAAGAAGGAGAATGAAGAGTAAATGGCAGCAAATTATTCCCCCACTAGAAAAATGGGGGGAAAAGAGAGWACAGGTAAAACAGGTTACAAATTTGTATGCTGAGAATCTTGTTTATGGGCAAAGGAAGCACACCTTATCTATGTAAGTAAAGCAAGAATTTATTGTTAGTATAATGGAAATCTTAACAGTCTAGTTCAAGAATCACCATTAGTCTAGATTTAATTACTATTTAAAAAAAATAATAAAATGTAGTTAAAGTACTTATATACAGAAGAAGTCTCAATAGTATTATTACGACAATTAAAATGGTAAACGTCTTAGTTTCTACTCCTTTTCCTGTTGTTATGGTCACCCTTCCACTGTTTCTCTGAGTCCTAAGATGGGTGGTTTCCCTCTGGTGTTGGCTTTGGGATGGGGTTTTCAGTAAGTTGCCAGCATCTGGAGTTCTGCGCTGGGAGGAGTATGATGTTCATCTTGATGTCCAAAGAAGAGCAACAAAGCTGGTGAGGGGTCTAGAGCACAAGTCTTATGAGGAGCGGCTGAGGGAACTGGGGTTGTTTAGCCTGGAGAAAAGGAGGCTGAGGGGAGACCTTATCGCTCTCTACAACTACCTGAAAGGAGGTTGTAGCGAGGTGGGTGTCGGTCTCTTCTCCCAAGTAACAAGCAATAGGACGAGAAGAAACAGCCTCAAGTTGTGCTAGGGGAGGTTTAGACTGGATATTAGGAAAAGTTTCGTCACGGAARGGGTTGTCAAGCATTGGACCAGGCTGCCCAGAGAAGTGGTTGAGTGACCATCCCTGGAGGTCTTTAAAAGACGTGTAGATGTGGTGCTTAGGGACATGGTTTAGTGGTGGACTTGGCAGTGTTAGGTTTACGGTTGGACTTGATGATCTTAAAGGTCTTTTCCAACCTAAATGATTCTGTGATTCTATGATTGTATGATCTTCCTCTCCCCTTCCAGTTGGGGCCATTGCTACATGTTTGCTTACACACATTTACGCTTTTGTTTTTCATTGGTCTGTAGCTGCAGATTAAATCCAAATTTACTGTTTATGGTGCTCTTCATGTATGTCAAATACTATTTTTGTTGTCCCTAAGACCAGTTTTATCCAGCTCCGGATTTGCATGTTTTTAACTGATCATTTCTGAGTTGTTTATAGCTGTGGGTTCTTCAGTGCCAAGCTTGTGCCCCACTTCTTATCACTCCATGCCTGTCCTCCTCTGTGCTGCATCCTGGGTCTCTACTTCTCAAGGCTGTCATACCACGCCTGCATTTCTCTACATCACATTTCTGTGATACAGTCCTAAATATCTCATTCTGCCTAGAACAACTGCTTGTTGCTGCTGTCTGTGTAAAACTTATAGTCATACCATACAAAGATAAAGACAAATAAAACTAATTAGATATAGACACCTGGTCAATTAGAGTAATTGCTGTCACAGATAAACTAAGTAAAGGCAGCAAGATTTTGGGGAAGATAAAATTTTTAAATTTTTTTGGGGGGAAAATTCAAGGTTAAGTACAAGAGCTAATGGAATGCCAGGGGGAAGAGAAAATCAGATTGTAGTCATTTTTACMACATTTATATAGTAGCATAAAAAAGTTATATTCTTGGCTGTTGTTTTTGTTTATAAATTTCATCCCAGCTGAAGTCCTATATCCTTCTGAAAAGATGGTCAATGCCAATAGTTGCTTTATTTCTGCTTGATACAGGTAACACAAATTGTAACTCATTCCTATGAGATACCTTTTTGGGTGTAAAGCTCCTTCAGTTCTAGTGCCTGGCRTGGGGGGAGGTGGGGAAGAAGAGGAGAAAGCCAAATTAAATATTAAATTGTGTTGAAAATATTTTAATGCTTGGTAGAGTTGAGTTTCTTATTTTGTTTCTGATAATTTTAGAAAATGTTTTCCCTGTTTTTTTTTAATAGAAACTACCAGCCTTTTTATAATAACTTTTAGGATCTTCAAATTTTCTGATTTTGTTGGAGAAGAATAGAGACCAAAATAATGCTGTTGCATTAGATAATGAATTAAATATAATTCTTCTAAGATGACATTATTTCCAAATAGTATTTCCAAATTATTCATGTAATGCAGAACATTTATCTATTGAAGGCATTAATCCATGTTAAAATAACACTGAAATCATGTGTGCTGGTTTTGGCTGGGGTAGAGTTAATTTTCTTCACAGTAGCTAGTGTGGGGCTATGTTTTGGATTTGTGCTGAAAACAGCGTTGATAACACAGGGATGTTTTTGTTACTGCTGAGCAGTGCTTACACAGAGTCAAGGTCTTTCCTGCTTCTCACTCCACCCCACCAGCGAGGAGGCTGGGGGTGCACAAAGAGTTGGGAGGGGACACAGCCAGGACAGCTGACCCCAATGACCAAAGGGATATGCCATACCATATGGCGTCATGCTCAGCATATAAAGCTGGGGGAAGAACAAGGAAGTGGGGATGTGTGGAGTGATGGCGTTTGTCTTCCCAAGTAACCGTTAGGCGTGATGGAGCCCTGCTTTCCTGGAGRTGGCTGAACACCTGCCTGCYGATGGGAAGTRGTGAATGAATTCCTTGTTTTGCTTTGCTTGCATGCACGGCTTTTGCTTTATTTATTAAAGTGTCTTTATCTCAACCCACGAGTTTTCTCACTTTTACTCTTCTGATTCTCCCCCCCATCCCACTGTGGGGGAGTGAGCGAGCAGCTGGGTGGGGCTGTGCTGCCTACTGGGGTTAGACCACAACATCATGACACACAGAAAGGCACTCAAGTTAAAGTCTGAGACTCTCCCTTTAAACTTGCACTATAATGGAGAAATGTATAACTACATTAAGGAGTTTGAGCCTGTGTTATTTTTATATGACATTTCTTTGTTTCCTTTTTGTTAAAAATCAGAAATAATTTAAAAAGTAGATCTTTGTCTGTAAATTTCAGGGCAGGAATGTATAGTAGAATTTTACAATTATTTTCACAGACAGTGAAAGTTGTCAGGGAACCTGCAGTTGTTTTAAAGAGATAATATTTACTTGGTCAGTACTCAAAGCCTCTATTCTGTAGTCGAGCTGGTGAAGGAAGAACTGTGCACTATGGGGAGCTTTGTTTAACTTTCCAAATATCTGAGCACTGCGAGGAATTACTTGTCCATAGCCACTCTTAAGAATAGGCACCTGAGACTGAATTCTGTTAATATGAAATTAAGGATCATATTTATCATGTTTTGAACAAATAAAATTAATCATATGCTAGTCAAGTTTTCCTTCCCCTTTGGGAGCCAGATAAATACACTTCTGAAAATAATTATTTTCCACTGAAACAAAAAACCTGTAAAGTTGCTGAGAATGCAGGAGTAGTCTTATAATTGAAGACATTAGAGTGAGATGAGAGAGAACAGCCTTTAATTTTTTCTGTAGTGGACATGCTTTGTCCACCACATTGGAGCATTGGGCTATGATTAATGGGATGAAATTTAGCAAGTCCAAATGCCTGATTCTGCACTTAGGACAGAGTAATGCCAGGCACAAGTATAAACTGGGAGAGGAGTGGCTGCAGAGCAGCCCTGCAGAAAGGGATCTGGGGGTGCTGGCCGACAGCAGGCTCAGGATGGGTCAGCAGTGTGCCCTGGCAGCCAAGAGGGCAAACSRCATCCTGGGGTGCATCAAACACAGCATAACCAGCCGGTCAAGAGAGGTGATTATCCCGCTGTATTCAGTGTTGGTGTGGCCTCACCTCGAGTACTGCGTGCAGTTCTGGGCCCCACAATTTAAGAAGGATGTGAAGGTCCTTGAATGCGTCCAGAGGAGGGCAACAAAGCTGGTGGAAGGGCTGGAAGGCATGTCCTATGAGGAGCGGCTGAGGACTTTGGGCTTGTCTAGTTTGGAGAAAAGGAGGCTGAGGGGCAACCTCATTGCTCTCTACAGCTTCCTGAGGAGGGGAAGTGGAGAGGGAGGTGCTGAGCTCTTCTCCCTGGGATCCAGTGACAGGACGTGTGGGAATGGTTCAAAGCTGTGCCAGGGGAGGTTTAGACTGGACATTAGGAAGCGTTTCTTTACCGAGAGGGTGGTCAAACCCTGGAACAGGCTTCCTAGAGAGGTGGTGGATGCCCCAAGCCTGTCAGTGTTTAAGAGRCATTTGGACAATGCCCTTAATAAYWTGCTTTAGCTTTTGGTCAGCCCTGGAGTGGTCAGGCAGTTGGACTAGATGATCGTTGTAGGTCCCTTCCAACTCAAATAGTCAATTCTATTCTTTCCATCTCTGACTTTGCATCCTTCTTTCTCTTCCCTTCCTTTCACAGCTTTTGTCTTTCCTGTGCTACCACTAGTGCTGTGCCTGCTTTCCACATGTTCACGTGCTGTGTGGAGTTTTAGAGCAGTAAAGGGGCTTCAAATCCATGTAGTAGCTATGAAGTCAGTGCCTCTTATCGGGACTCTGCCATGAAGAAAGCCATGTTAGTAGGTGCCCTTTTCCCATATGCAACCTCCTTTGCCAGTTCCGTTTCCTGCTCTGTGACACATCACATGGATCTTACATGTGGGCTCAAAAATAGGAGACCTGCACATTTCTTATCATACTGTAGAAACATCAGTTTTTCTCAATGTTTTGGTGTCTCACTGGGGGGAAAAAAATTGTTCCTTGTCAGAGACTAGAATTAATTAAGATTTGCATTTGGAGTTGATAAACATGAGTCCTACTGAAGTTAATAAAAATTTTCCTGATTTTGGAATCAGAAGATTGTCTGTATCTGGGTCACACAGCACAAACAGGTCATTGTGGACGTATTATGCAGTATGACAAGGTATGTGTTTCTAACCTGCCTTGGGCCAGCAGTTGCAACTTGCTGCCTGACTAGCCTCTATCAAGTTTCAATTTACCATATTTATAGATCTGAAAAGCAATTTTGGAAAACTATTCATGTATTCATATAAGGGAAGAAGACCCTTTAGACCTGATATTAAACAAGTCCTTTGAAATTAACGGACTATAGACGAAAAGGAAGAGGCAGGAGAACCAGCAAGTGAAAGGGTTTGGGAAAAAAGTGAGAAGGGAAACTAACAAAGATTAATGTCTAATAAAAGCTGTCTATATCTATTTGTATTGTATTCTGCTTGTTCTAAGTTACCCACTGAGCCCAGAGTGAATTGCCTCATACTTGCTAACCTTTTCTTCTCTATTCTCAACTGGTTTTTGACTGCATTGTAGGCATTGCAAATAATCTTAATTGGAAATATTTATATGAATGTAGACTGCTGGACTCTACTCAAGATTCCTAGAATGAGTTTATAAATAAATGGATGATTCATAGAATAGAAGAGGGAACACGCTCATTTGAGCAACTGCATTGTCAGGGATAGACAGCAGATATAGGGGCTTATATAGAAATTAGGATCAGCCAGGATCAGAGAAATGCTTGGAGGTTTTTTGGGGGGGGGTGTGTTTGTTTGTTTAAATAGAAGTCTATGATCTGACATTTATTTTAGTATTTTAAAGAAATAAAGGAAAATAAATACTATAAGAATTTGATGTATTCTGCATAGGGGACAAGAGTATTATATATGCATTACCCATTAGTTTTTTTGTGAGACCCTGCCTACTTGCTCATTTGATAGCTTCCTTTTGTAGTTTCATTTGCTTTGTGCTGGGCAAGCCACATAAATTTTTTCCTGAAATTGTTTCTTTTCTCTTCACTGATATTCCCTGCCATCCATTGTTTTGTTTACTTATTTCTGCACTCTCTGGGAGACGGATTTTCTGTTTGTGTCTGTGCAGCAACTTGTGCAGTACATACGTGATGATCCAGTTGTGGCCTCTATGTTCTGTTATACCGCTATCATCACATGCTTTCTTTTAACATAAAATAATAGTTGCCTTATGGAGATTTTAATCCAATACATAAATTGTTTGGAGAGTACATGTCAATGCCATGATGGAAAAAAGTTGTGGAGCTGTATAATACTTGTGTGCATTATTTTGTTGCAAACATCAGTTTTGGTATTGAAAGTAGATAAGGTGTGTAATTCATAGAATTCATTGACTTTCTCTGTATGTTACCCATTACTTTAAAGAATCATCTAGAAATTAATTTTCCTGAGCTTTCATATCAAGTCACTGACTTGGAGTTCTATATTACCGGTTTAATTCTACGCTTCGATTATTTGTTCTTTAATTAAAGTCATAATGACAGAAGTTACAGCTTTAATTTATTGTTATAATAAATTGTTACAGCTTTATTGTTAGCAATTAAACAATTATTAACAATTATTGTTAATAATTGTTACAGCTTTAATGTATTGTTATAATAGTTTCAATATCAAAGTAATGCAGAAAAGTGTCCTCTCTTTCACAACAGCAGTTTTTTCCTAATACTACAGATTGGTGTGAAATGAATATTTAATTTCATTTTCTGTAACTGGTAGTATCTTTGTCCTAATCTGAACGAAGGTATTTTGCTTTTGTGAACTGTTGAGTGTTAAGCCCCTTGATAGGGAAACTATTTCAGTTTTGTATAGAGACAGAGTATTGAGCATCTGCTATAATGGTGAAGACTTAAAATACATTGAGAGCAAAAAGGGGAAATTGTAGAGGGATAATAAGTGTCAGTGAAAGACCCTAGTGACTGAGTGTAGTTGTATTTTGTTTTATCAAAATAAAAAGTTTATTTCTATTCACCTGGTAGAATACCATATGGTAGGTTTCCATTACTGTAGAACTGAATGGTTTTTCTAATCACCTTATTCATAAAAGACGATGTGCAATGAGAACTTGGCTTATAACCATTTTATGAGAGTATATTTGAAGCATTTGAACATGATGGGTAAGAGTCATCATTTGCCATGATAATGTGGAGACAGCCATCTGGTGGCATAGTTCCTAAAGTGGCATAATGCCCTTCCCTAGCCATTAGATTTGTTAGAGTGAGTTCTGGTCACCTAATGCAACAATTTATCACATGCAGATTATTTCTGTTCTGCTTTAGTCAATAGGGGGAAAAAGAGAACTACTTATTTGCATAATTACGAGCAACTGAGATCTGACATTTGACCAAATGACTTTCATAAGAAAAAGAAGTAAAAGTTGTTTAATCTAGTGTAGAAAATTGGATGCTTATGATTTCGTCATGCTTAGTTTTTTACCTGTAATGCCGCATACTCAGACAGTAAACATTGTGCTAAATTCATGCTATGCATAATTTATATAGTCAGATAGTCAGAAAACTTAGGTTTACATTTTCTTATGTTAACATAAACAGGAGAAACTCTCAAAAGCAAAGATAGCTGGGAGAAGATGACATTACATTGTTAACTCTTCCTGGTTTGCTTTGATAAAGTGCCAAAAAACTTATTAATGTTTGTTTGAAACTTGAGAAAACTAGAACAGCTGTCTTAGAGAAGATACATTTTTTAAAAATTATCAAAGTATGCCATTACTGTGTATGTTAAATATTAAGAACTCAGTGTTGTTTATAAGCACTTAAAAAAAATCCCAGCACTTACTGAGAGAGTACAGTGCACTGTGGGTTTGCAATTGTCTTGAAGGCCAGCACACCAGGGCTTTGTAAGACAACAGGGAACCGATACTTAAAGCTGAAGCTTGTCAGAGACCCATCTTGTAGATTTTTGGACTATACATACAATTTACATTTGAAGCTGCAATGATATGTAATGGAGGAGGCATTACAACTAGTTTCTAAGGAACTCTATGATTTGAAATAAAAGGGTATTTACAGGGCAAAAGCATAAAAGCAAGCACAAGTTCTCACCCGGTAGATAAGTTATTATTTACTTTGCAATTTATGTTCTCTCTGTTGTAGTTTGGCTATCTCCCTTAACATCTAGCTGCTGAGAGATGAAACCAATACTTCTTATGTGGACCTAATTGCAGAAATGATGCTGTATCTGAGACTAATGCAAATAGTTGTCTGTTCCTGCTTGCTCTTTCTAATTGGTCTGTGGTAGGGGTTCCCGAGGGGTAGAGGTGTAGAGGGAGGGAAAGATGGGAACAGCATTCCCGCAACTTCACATCCACCAAAGGGAGGCCTGCAGGCAGGGAAGCAGGATTGCTATACCTTCCCAAATATATGAGTTGTTCCAGACTCCTTCCATTACCATTATCCAAAATTGCCCTTTAAGTGTTGTGAGAGTTCAACTACTTTTTTTTTTTTTTCCCTTTTTTTTCATGTTGGACGTATGTCTAAAGGAAACCCTTTTAAATTACAGTTATGTGGCTTGATTGAGATGGGGTCAAATTAAATGGGTTCTTACTGCCTTGAAAAAGAATTTATATGCAAATAACTCAAGGATTTATTTGTGTTTCCTTATAGGTGGCATTAAGTGTCCTGTTTGCAGCTTTGTGTATGGTACAAAATGGGAGTTCAACAGACATCTTAAAAACAAGCATGGAATGAAGCTAGTGGAACATGATGGGGAGACCAAGTGGGAGGTAAAGCAAAGTTGTCATGGCTTTGGCCCTAAGATTTTAAAAAATTCTAGGGAGAAAAGTAAGGATAAGAATAAGAAGTATTCAAAAATGTGTTCTTGACTTTATATAAGATCAGGAGGTCATGTGATCTCATCTCCATTTTGAATGCATACATTGCTATGACTGTTAAGCTTGATTGCTTTAATATCTGGTAGGATTAACAACATTGTAAGTGCTTATTTCTGCATTTTAGGGCTCTAGTCCTCTATTTGCAGCAGAAACGGGGAAGGTTTTAGCAAAAAAATGTGAAATTGAAACACTTACCACATTTTGTTACATGCTAAATATTCACTGGTGTTAACTGCAAGATGCACAAAGCTGCAGGCTCATATTGAATTAATGAAGGAATCTTATGTCTTGGTCCAGAAAAGGTTAGAATCTAGAAAACTGAATTTGTAAATTGATCAGCTAAAAAAATGGTACTATTATACAGAGTAAGTGTTCTGTCATTTTGTTCTGTGTTTCCAGCTTCAATCCAAAGTATAAAGTAAATCACAGTATCACTAAGATCAGACCTTAAAAAATTTAAGTTAGACCTAAGAAGCTGGGTTAGAAAAAACCAAACCAACAACCTGAATTTTCTTGGTTTGGGGTGGGATAGGGCAGCTACCTTGAGAGGGCTTACCTTTTCAAGCTTTCCTCTGCTGTTGTATGTGTAGCTATTTGTTTTAAAATTAAAACTGTTATTCTTACAGAGCAGAGCTGAGCGTAGATGCAGATGCTATGGGAAAACCACAGAACTATCTAGACACTTTTATTTAGAAAATTACAGTTGGCAAGCTGAGTCTTTTCCACTGCCTGAGTAGGCTATTGTTGGTGTCCAATGAGAGGAAAAAGCCAGAAGTCAACTGCAGTTGGCTGACCTCCACAGTTTAAGACCTGTTCTGCTAAATTTCAGGCAGTCTAGCCCCCATTATAAATCTAATGCCTGATTTGGAAGAGCCGTCCTGCAGTTCTTGTTTAACAGTTTTTGAGTATCCACAGGTAGAATGTTAAGTCCTTGAAAAATATCAGAGTAGGTTCTATATGGACAGTTACTCAAAGAAGACAGGGCAAGCATTTAAAAATGTAGTCCTTCAAAGTCTTGTATCCACATGCATTTCACAAACAATTCTCTGTACACTCGCCCAGTGGATGCCCAAACCTGAAAAAATAAGAGGACATCCAGGATGCAAGCATGTCACTGCTGCTGAAACGGCTATAAATAAAGAAACCCCATCAGAGCAGGAATACATATTGACAGCTTGTCTTGAAAAACGTAGTTATGGAAAGGATAATTTTTCTAAAACAAAATGCCATTTTCAAACTTCAGAGACATTTTACCAGATCTGCAAAGACACGCATTATAAACTAATTTTGCCCAAAAAGTCTTTACTAGACCCTGTTACAGCAGAATTCTGTTGTTAGTTGTAAAATAACTGTGCAACAAAAATCAAGTCAAGATAATTTAGCATGCTTAAAACAACTTTTGAAGTAGAATCTAGAAGAAAACTATGGGGTGATATCGTGACTCCCATGTAATATTCTTCTTGTATTCTGTTTCACCCAGTATTTCCATAACTCTTGTTACAGTATTTGTGGTCCAAAACTCATTCCATTAAACTCAGAACTTTCCTTGTTCTCTAAATTGCCAAAATGAGAGTGAGATTATTCTGCCTTGGCTGTRTTTTGTTTTCAAGTTAACTGCTGAAGTTTCCGAAGAAGCATCCACTCAGTATCTCCATATCACGGAGGCTGGAGAAGATGTTCAAGGCACTCAAGCTGCCGTAGCTGCATTACAGAACCTTAGATATACTTCTGAGAATGGTAAGTTACCTTTTTTAGGTTGGAACACAAAATATATCTTTTTTCATAAATATCTAATTCTTTTGAGTATACTGGGCAATATATGATCTCCTGTGAAACTATTAAAAATGATGAAATTTGTCATCCAGAACTTACTTGTGGGGGGGTATATTTTTCTTTGAGGATAAATGATGAGAAATGATCATTCTTTATGAATTTCTATATCCTTAAGTCATTAATACTTAATCACACTCTGTTTTGCACTTTATTATTAGGTGTGTGGAATTTCCTGCCTGTATTATTAAATATATTGTGAAATCAGCTATCTTGGCAGARTAGATGGTGTGTATCTAATGGCAATTCTCTAGCTATTATTTTTCTCCCTGCTTAAGTCAGCCAGACTGCAGAAGTGACACGGTGGAATAGCTCATTTACCATGTTCCCAAGACAGTACTAACAAACTTAATTCTGATGGTACACAAAACTAAGTAAGCTATTCTATATCAGATTGAGAAAGAACAACAGTGGGATTAGATAATGATTCCTAAGTGGGAAATAACAAAAACTGGAAGAAAAGAAAAAATGTCCAGGTTTCTGAGAGTGTTAAAACATCAGAGACTAGAGTAGGTGTTCATATGTTTTGYTTTTATATATATAAATAAATGCGTTGGTTATCAGAAGATCACATTTTCAATTGTTTACCATTGTGGTCTTTATAGTTCATAATACAGATACATTTTAAAAACTCCCACTTTTAATGGAATTTCCAAACATGTTGCAATTAAATTACATTACTGACAATTTCTGTATATTATTTTATTTTAATGACTGGGAATTCTGAATGAGTAAAAACCTCTTGAGAACTTTTCTTAAGCTTTTATATATTTAAATTAAAATAAACATGATCATGGAATATGCTGTACATAACAGTTTTGATTTTAAGCATGAGGCTGTAGTTTTCAGAGTAGAATGATTTGCTTTTTAGTGCATCCAACTTCAGATACCCTTCCAGCATATTTCCAGCATATTCCCAAAAACACTAGTATCTTGTCTAAAGGCAGTTATGTAGAAAAAAAATGAAAGCAAGCAAACATTTTTCAGTACTCAGATAAACTTGTTTCCTACATAGCCCAGTAGGCCAACTGTATCCTGGGCTGCATCCAAAGAAGCGTGGCCAGCAGGTCGAGGGAGGTGATTCTGCCCCTCTGCTCTGCTCTGGTGAGACCCCACCTGCAGTACTGCATCCAGCTCTGGAGCCCTCAGCACAAGAAAGACACGGACCTGTTGGAGCGGGTCCAGAGGAGGGCCACRAAAATGATCAGGGGGATGGAACACCTCTGCTATGAAAAAAGGCTGAGAGAGTTGGGGTTGTTCAGCCTGGAGAAGAGAAGGCTTCGGGGAGACCTTATTGCAGCCTTTCAGTACTTAAAGGGGGCTTATAAGAAAGATGGCTGCAAACTTTTTATCAGGGCCTGTTGCGACAGGACAAGGGGGAATGGYTTTAAACTAAAAGAGGGTAGATTCAGACTAGATATAAGGAAGACATTGTTGATGCTGAGGGTGGTGAAACACTGGCACAGGTTGCCCAGAGAGGTGGTAGATGCCCCATCCCTGGAAACWTTCAAGGTCAGGTTGGACAGGGCTCTGAGCAACCTGATCTAGTTGAAGATGTCCCTGCTCCTTGCAGGGGGGTTGGACTAGATGACCTTYAAAGGTCCCTTCCAACCCAAACTATTCTATGATTCTATGATTTTATAGATAACAAAATATAACTACTTCCTGTTTGAAATGAAATTATCTGACCTAGATCCCCATCACAGTATCAACCTCAATTTGAAAGGGTTTGGGGTTAAGAGATGAACTTTATTCTATTTACTGTCTCTTTTCTAGTTCCAACAGTGATTACAGCAAATATAAGGCAGCTTTAACATGACCCTGACGGTTTCTTTCCCTTTCTGACATATCTCTCATGCTGACACTGGGCATGTGGGGATGGTGGACCACAGGAGGGGAATTCTTATTCCTGCATAACAAAAAACATTTTCCAGCATCCCAATCTTTCCTTTTCACACTTTGGGAGAAGTGAGAGTACAGCTATGTATGGGGTTTTTTTTGTAAACTTGCCTTTCCTTTGGCAGGGCTACACACATCAAGAGGATTTTAAAAGAAAAGGGCAAACATGTTCTGATCCCATGCTTATAAAATGATAAGCATGATCTCTCTCAAGCAATTAACTTTTCCCTTCAGCACGTTAGTGATAACAGTAGTTCTTTTAGGTTGAGGGGTATTGCAGATGGCCGGACAGATGGTAAACACAGGTTTGTAATATACCAAATAGCTGTTGTGGTTATAGGTATAGAGTTCAGGTTCTGTTTAAGCTGAATGTCTGGCAAATACACATTTGGATTTGCAAAGTCTTGCAGCTTCCTAATTTACAGTTAACTGCTATGAGTTGTACCTATTGTTTGTTTATTCAATGTGTTCTTTCAGATCTCTTTCAAACAGGCATAAAAATGATCAGTGTGCCTTCACTTGCTGATTCATGCATTCCTCGGGCAAATTTGTTTTGTGAATACTTTCCTGCCATGGATCTATTATTAAAGTGTCATGTTATTGAGCTATTTGAAATTTATAAACAGCGTTGTGAGTCAGGGTTAAGGCAGGAGGGGAAAGAGTGTCTGTAGCACTTAGATTCACATACCCTTAGAGCTATTTTACTGTAATGATCTTATGGTTACTGTCTTTCTGATAAGGTGAAAGACTTGATCCAACAGCTGTAAACATCCTGCAGCAAATCATTGAGTTGGGTTCGGAAACCCATGATGCCACTGCGGTTGCTTCTGTAGTTACCATGGCCCCTGGCACTGTGACAGTGGTAAAGCAGGTAAGAGCTCTCTTCTTCTCTGAAACAGCTATATTTAATTTTCATATATTTATTGGGAAATGAGTATTATTTTGCAAGGACTAAATTTTGAATGACCGTGCAAGACACATATAGAATTTTTCCTAAACTAATTTTTTAGTACGTGTTGTGTGTAGGTGTGTTATATGCCCACAAACATATATGTTTATACATATATACATATATATGTTTATACATATAAAAATGCATACATTTTTGCATGTATGTAAAATATGAGTGAAAAAATACACGTGTGTACGTGTGTGTGTGAAAATACAGGGTTTTTCCAGCCGGTGTTTTCAGGCTTTTTAAAATAACATACCTGCATTGTGTGTGGGCACTTAGTTCCATTGTCATCTAAAAGAATCAGGGGGTCCTTGGCACAGCATTCATCCCAATACAGAAGACCATGAAAGGGTGTTGCTTGTGCAGAACTGTGTGTGCTCTGCAACCGTAGTGCTGTAGGACCATACCCAAAGATGAACCATTGTCGTTAGTCTTTGCAGTGCTGTCCTGTGACTGAAGTTTGACAGACCTGTGGGGTCCTAAAGTCATGTACCCTGGGGCCAAATGAGACTTCTCCTCAGTATGAGTTCACACTGACTTTCTAATGAGGGTTGCAACACAAGTGATCGGCAGGTGCGTAACAGCTCCAAGAAGGACATTGCAGGTGCTCCTTACAGAAGTTGCTTATGTGAGACAAAAGTCAGTGTGRCCACCCACATTTGAGATAAAGAAAGAAAGATTCAATTGAGTTGTAGTTGGGTGAAAAGATCTGTAGTTAATTTTGTTGTTACCAGGGAAATTGTGCAAGACCAGAAGATACAGATCAGTATCAAAAAAACCATGTATAAAATTGATTGTTAATTTCAGGCTTTACACGAATTCTCTTTCCAGAAAAATGGTGGATTCAACTGATAATTAAGTGACATAATTTGTGGTAGGCAGTATAGTTCCTCTTAAAATGGGACAAACTTTATAAGATACTGGTAGAAGTAACTTTAATGTATGTATATTTTTCTTGAAGTTTGGTACTGCACAGTTTTTGCTCAAAATATTTGCAATGTACAGTATTACTAAAGCACTTTAGAAATTGAGAATGATAAAATATACAAAATCAGCAAGTAAAAGGAAGTAATTTTCARTTTGAGGTGGCTATTGAGTGCAAAYATCAAGAAGTATTTCTTCCTCACAGGTGTCTGCTAACTTTGTTGCTGACATTTTGTTTCTCCTCAYAGTGTTCTCCAAGCTCCACTTCTTCGTCCTCATACCTCTCTGCTTATCCCTTTTCCCATTCTGTTCATGGATTCATTGGGGTCTCTGCACTCAATGTGCTTGAGAGGTGAGGGAAGGAAAGCACATGAGAAGTCTTAAATTCCTGAAGAGTTTTAAGTACTCCTTTTATTTAAATGAACCAAAACTCTGATTATTCTGAGTACTAGAACTAACTTTTGAGTTCAGTATTTTTTTGTAGTGTTGTGAATGTTGAGTTCATGAGAGCTCCATAGAAGTGGGAAGTCCATAGTCTGTGAAGGCAGTATTTGGATAATTCCTAAACTTGCTGCCCAAATGTCAGGGAGACAAGGCAGAATTTCAAGACAAAGCATTTTGAGATGTTCCTTTGCAATACTTAACAGGTATTTTGATTAGAAACCACGTAAGAGTTTTTGGGGTTTTCGAAGAATAACAGATCCAAATTTGGAAACTAAATTCAGTCATTAAAGAGAAGAGACATTTTAGTCCTATTATGTGCAAGTTTCAAAACAAATTTAACAGTAGAGTCACTGCCAACATGCACACTGTGCTATACATATGACCTATTTAAGGGTTGAATGCAGTATTAGCCGTTGGTGTTTGTCTATGCTATCTGTCAATATTACTGAAACCTGTTCTTCCCTTAAAAATGCATCTTTTGAGGCCCTTCTACTAAAAGCGTAGGAGAAAGTGACTGTTGAACTAGCAGCTGCCAAGGAGAAACTACGTTTTGATATTTGAATCTTAAACTTCAAAAATATATAATTAAAAAAATTCAGTGATTCTTCCTTCTCCAAGTATTAAATCTGATCAATGTCTGATTCATCTTAAAATCTATCGTCTTCCTTGTTAGACCATCTGAATTTGCTGATAGCTTTTTGTAAGTAAATGTTTATATTCCAAATTAATTTTGTCCCTCACTTTTTAATCCATATTTCTAGCCTTTTGAGTTTACAAGCTGCTAAGCATTGATCACTCCTTTCTCCCTTGCCTTGTATACATCAATGACTCTCACTGGTCTGATGTCAAACTGTTACAAGCTCCACTCCTATATCAAATCAAATATTGAATTCTCAGAGCACAGAATCTCTTTGCTGCTTTTCTTTTTTGTTTTCTTCCCCTCCCCCCCTTTAGAGTCTAGTTAATATAAAACACCTTTTTTCCACTAACTTGAAGTTGCACAGAAGCAAAATCAGTGAAGAATTTAAGTACATCTCAAGCTGAGTAATCTTGTGCTACCTCTGTTTACGCTGGGTTTTACTAATGCCTTACTTTGATGCTCAAAGCACCGTTCCTCTATTAACATGTTACTTGTGTGTACTGGCATGCCTACTCATTTCTTTCTCTGGTAGCCTCAGTGACTTTTCACTTTGTGTCTGCAGAAGTGTGCAGAGCTGTGATTTCCCAGGAGAGGATCAGGTGGCAGTATCCCTACTGACAGCTGACTGACTGCTTAGTTAACTTTAGTGGGCTTTATGGAAGTAGAGCAAGGACCAAGGGAGGTCTGTAGATGATGATGATGATGATTTCTCTTTTAAATTTTTCTCCTTTCATTTTTCTCTTCTAATTTTTTCTCTTTTAATTTTCTATATAAACCAGTGTTTTATCAGTCTGTCTGATCTGTTATGCAGCTTTAGTTAGTTTCCAGTTCTTGTCTTCCCACCAGAAGATTGCTTCAGAATTACAGCCACACCCATTTTTAATTTGAGGGAAAGAAGTCTTTAAATGTTATTAACGTGACTGTAATCCTCTCCTATTCAGAATTGCCAGCTTTTCTTTTTTCTTCAATACTGGGTTGCTTTCTGTGGGATATCACTCATTTGTACCTATGACTTTGTCAGGTTTTAATTATGCTGAGTTCCTAATTGTTAACCTTGAAGTGATCTTAAGAGATGTTCATATTTCACTTTCCTACTGGAAAATTTATTCCACGCTTTCTTCTGTGACCTTCAGCTTCTCTTTGTGGATTGTGAGACAAAAAATTCATTCAGGGTGTCAGCAATATATCAGCATCATCTGTCACTGAATTTCCACTCTTGTTCTTTAATGGCCTTACCGAGTCCTTGCTTAGCAGCTTGGTTCCATTTTTTTCCTTAACAACATTTATTGTAGTTGTTCTGATTTTTATGCTGTTATGTTGGTTTTTTTCTTTTTCTCTGAGCACATACATTATCCAGTTTTTTCATCAGTTCTTACCTTCATATCTCATTTTTAGCTAGCCCTTGCAAGTTGCCTTCATATTTCTATATTTGCACCAAGAAATTTCTTCTAAATTACTAGAATGTTTTAAAAGTATTTTTTGCTGTAAACGTTGCACTATGTTGTTGCTACCTTTGTCTCTCATTTCCTCCCTGGAACTTTCTCCCACAGCTGTCCTCTTCCTTACTTTTCACCCATAAAAGTGCCATTTACACTTGATCCTTAAAATTATGTGTGAATCCAGATGTATCTATCAGTAATGCTGCCATCTTCATGCTTTAGCACTTCCCCTAAACTGTGTGCTCAGATATCTTTGGTGTGCAGTACTTGTAGTGTTTCAGGTTAATGCAAGACTTTTGCCTGCAGAAACAAACTCTGTCTTTATCCGTAAGTCCTTTTCAGCATATTGCAAGATGTCCAGTGTATTAGCTAGATCTGACTGGTATATTTTTTAAATTGTTTTCTACTAAGTCACAAGACAGAAAAGATACCATGTTTGAGGTGTTCTATTAAATTATTGTTCTGGGTTGCATGTAGTCTTACTGCAAGTATCTTAAATCATGAGTACACATGATAATGGAGGTGAAATCAAGATCAGATGTGGTCTACCTGGACTTCAGTAAAGCCTTTGACACTGTCTCCCACAGCATTCTCCTAGAGAAGCTGGCGGCTCATGACCTAGACAGGTGTACTCTGCGCTGGGTTAAAAACTGGCTGGGCGGCCAGGCCCAGAGAGTTGTGGTGAATGGAGCKAARTCCASTTGGCGGCCGGTCACGAGCGGTGTCCCCCAGGGCTCCGTTTTGGKGCCGGTCTTGTTCAATATCTTTATYAACAATCTGGATGAGGGGATTGAGTGCTCCCTCAGTAAGTTTGCAGACGACACCAAGCTGGCCGGCAGTGTCGATCTGCTTGAGGGTAGGAAGGCTCTGCAGAGGGACCTGGATAGGCTGGATCAATGGGCTGAGGCCAACTGCATGAGGTTCAACAAGGCCAAGTGCCGGGTCCTGCACTTTGGCCACAACAACCCCATGCAATGCTACAGGCTGGGGGAAGAGTGGCTGGAAAGCTGCCTGGCAGAAAAAGGACCTGGGGGTGCTGGTTGACAGCCGGCTGAATATGAGCCAGCAGTGTGCCCAGGTGGCCAAGAAGGCCAACGGCATCCTGGCCTGTATCAGAAATAGTGTGGCCAGCAGGAGTAGGGAGGTGATTGTGCCCCTGTACTCGGCACTGGTGAGGCCCCACCTCGAATACTGTGTTCAGTTTTGGGCCCCTCCCTACAAGAAGGACGTTGAGGTGCTGGAGCGTGTCCAGAGAAGGGCAACGAAGCTGGTGAAGGGTCTGGAGAGCAAGTCTTATGAGGAGCGGCTGAGGGAACTGGGACTGTTTAGCCTGGAGAAGAGGAGGCTGAGGGGAGACCTTCTTGCTCTCTACAACTACCTGAAAGGAGGTTGCAGCAAGGTGGGTGTTGGTCTCTTCTCCCAGGTAACTAGCGATAGGACGAGAGGAAATGGCCTCAAGTTGCGCCAGGGGAGGTTTAGATTGGACATTAGGAAAAATTTCTTTCCTGAAAGAGTGGTTAAGTATTGGACCAGGCTGCCCAGGGAAGTGGTGGAGTCACCATCCCTGGAAGTATTTAAAAGACGTGTAGATGAGGCGCTTAGGGACATGGTTTAGTGGGCATGGTGGTGTTGGGTTGACGGCTGGACTTGATGATCTTGGAGGTCTTTTCCAACCTTAATGATTCTATGATTCTAAGGTGGAGGGACTGGAAATGTAAAACAAGTCACTTTACTTTCTGCGCATTTGATTTTCTGTGTCCTATTACAGATATACTTGTGCCTTCATGCCTTAGGGTGGAGATTGATTCTTTTGGTTTTTTGTTTATTTTGCTAGCAGAGGCTGTTCAGTCCATTATTTATGTAGGCGGACTATTTTCCTAGCTCACGTGCTGAATATAAAGGCAGGATTGGAGAATGAGCCGTCATGCCGGTATTGCAGCCACCCTTGATTTACAGTGCCTGCAGGTCTGTGTTCAAAGACCTGTTTTTCACACAATATATCTGTATGTAGACTAGAACAGAGAGAAAGTGTTTAACTACAAACTACCTTGATGTATAGTTATTTCTTTCTGTTAGCATATACATCAAATAAGGATATTAATTGATCCTGAAGAAGTAGTTTGTTCCAAGTTAAACATTTGTTTGATTTAAATACTGAGTTTCTTGTGAAGAAACATTTCCCTCAGAAATGAGCACTCCTGTTATCTTATTTTTTGCAGAGGGGACTCTTTCAGTGCGTAGTGTCTGTAAGTTATTCTCCAGCGAGACAAGATTCAAAGTGCATTTTCTTGGTTTCACAATATGAACATCCTTGAAAGCTTATTTCCTGAATGCCTCACTGCATTGACCAGAACATCAGAAGAGTTGCTCCTTCTTGGTCTGTGTCCATCAGCTCTAGTTTTTGTTATAGTTGTTGCTCTTCCATTTCCAGTGCTTGTTAGCAGGATTGTGTGATGGTAGCAAGATACTTTCTGTTTTCATTCATTTATTTTTTGTAAATGCAATGTATTACTTGTACCAAATCTCTTGGAAACAAAAGGTGGAAACTATGTACTGTTCTTTGTCCTAATTTGAATTTTTCTTTTTGCCTCAAATTACTGAACCAGAGCAGTAGATTTTTGGATTCCTAGTCTCAACCAAAGTTTTAAACCAGTATACTATAGTAACCAGTTAAATTTGGTTGCATGTTATCTGTTTTTTGGACTTTTTTCATTTAGATACTGATACACATAYGTGCTGCTAATTTGCTATGTTTAGGCCTGTAATATGTTTTATGTGTCATATCGGACCAGAGATTATTGTCCTGATGTAAGAAACTCATCAGCAGATGATWGTGTAAAGCTTTAAATCGTTTCCTCAGTATTATTTTTCCTGTCTGAACAAGCCCCTGAGATCCCTCTTCATTCAGAGCAAATCCTGACTGCCTTGTATACAGAGAACTGCTAGAGAGCAGAGCAGTAGTCTTTGTTCTAACAAAACAAAACCAACACCCCAAAAAACCAACTAACCTACGCCCATGGTCTTGTTCACCATGTCAACTCCCTGTTCTTTTCCTTAATTTCTAATTCTTCTGAACAATATATCTGGGTGAGCACTGCAAACAGACGTTTTTATGCCACCTTACTTGTAGCACATTAGCATGTAAAAGCTTTAGTCAAAAATCCAGAGCTTCACATGCTAAGTAATACACAGACATTTGACTTGCATTATCTTTGTTTGCAAAATTACATTGCCACTCTAGACACTCTTCTCCTATCCCAAGTAAAGATTGCATCTATCCTCTGAAGTTTTCCTGTTGCTCTAAAGCCATCACTTCAAGCTCATGCTGAAGATGGCTAAGAAGATTGTATTAATCACTAATTGTTATTATTAATCACTAAGCTGATTATATCAGTCTTTCTGCACAACTGTTCATCAGTAGTCCACTTTCTTTTTCAACCCTATGGGATGTAAGTCTTTCCTGTTATTCAAGCCAGAAAGCTGATGTCCTCTTCAGGTAGGATTCTTGGGCCTTGCATGCAGGTGATTAGCTAAACAGGGCTGACTTGTTCTGCATGACAACTTTTATATGGTCTCTTATTTCAACCACTTATCTAAAATGGTTGTCCAACCCATCATTATTTTATGCTACAGTTAACTCTGATAGTCTTTTTTCTGACATTCACAGATTGTTTTGCCCCTTTTGTACCAAAGGAACAAAAATTCAAAGATTACTTTTCTCTGCCCTTCTTGACATCACACTCTCTTATTCTGTTCACTTGATGTTCCTTTTTTGCCACATCAGATAAAACCTTGTTTTCATTTCCAAGGCTTTTTACTCCTTTCTGACTTAGTGTCCCATTTCTCATTAGCTGTAAAGATTTTGACTCCTACCTTTGCTCAGTCCATGAAGATTTAATTGCTCATTACTTTTTTCAAACAAGTTTCTTAATACCTTCTTCCATATTGTGCTTAGTTATGTGGATTTTTAATGAAGAACAATTGTACCTCATTGTCTTCTCTCAATTACTCTTCAAAAATATGATGACAGTAATTGTCTGTGGTTAGGCTATTGGTATATTGATACTAATGCCTGTCACACAAAACTGCCACTGTCTCATTTATATTGTACTCCCCCACCTCCCCTTCTCTGTGTCTGCTTACTGTCTCTTGTTCTTTATTTTATATTTTATTATAAGTCCTTTGGAGCATTAAATACTTTTTGCATGTAGCATACCTGATACAATCCAGGTCCTGGTCCAACTAATATTAACAATAAAGAGCAGTAATTGGTTGCTGAATTCTTTCTCTTTTTCTCCCATTCAGAAGTAAGAGACAGGACTGATGTTCTTAATACCTCTGTAGCTTGGAGTGTAGGGTTAACTCTATTCCTGAAAAGCGTAGTAACCTATTTTCAACCTAGACTTCTACATAATTTGCTCTGAAGAGTAAGTATATCAACTGTTTCACTAAGCAGATCTTTATCAAGCTTAAGAAAACACTGGATTTCCATGCATTTCACCCTTTATTTTAGTTCCTTTCATCCTTTTATTCTGTGATCTCTTCAGGCTCCAGTAAAATCCTACCATGGTAACAGTCACTTTCTTCAAAGTGGCAGCGGTAGCAGTGCACCGCAAAGATTATGCATCAGCTTGAAGCTGGTTACAGAACAGAATTTATAGTGTAACACATCTTCAAAAATAAATACCTAATAATATTAGCATGGCTGTCATGTCAAAGGCTACTGCACATTGTACTTTGGCAACACACCTTATATTTCAGTCTGGCTCTGATTTGTACCTACATGATGCTGGGTGCTGGTGTTCATCTGGAAAATTTGCCAATACATGGAGTTTATATGTAGGTTGATTGTCAAGTTTGCGGTTGCTTTAGGACATGGAGCAATTTGATGCTTAACGTGACAGTACTAGGAAAGGACAGTTTTAACTGGGGCAGATGGCCCTGTTTTCTCAGCCTCTGTGAAGTCTTGTCATCTGTGTAACATGCAGATAAAATCTCATATCAAGATTACTGTCCTGTTAGAGCTCTTGAAATGATGGCAATGTTACTATACTTCCCGAGAAGGAAATCTGTTGATACAGTGGTTTGCCAGATGAGTGAAGTTGCCAGTCACAGTCTCTCTGTCAGGATATATTCAACCAACCAATTGCTAAACTTTTTTAAAAATCTGCATCACCAGTATGAAGATTTGTTTGCCACCTTGCATTTTTTATTTTATGCAAAGCAAGTCTTTCATATTCAAGTCTCTTATTATTCTGAAACTATTGTGCATCAGATTGCTTTGTAGCTCGTTATAGAGGTTCATATGACCAAATTGCAGTGTTTTCTGTGTGTGTCTGTGTGTGTTTTTCACACAATATATCTATATGTAAACTAGAACCGAGAGAGAGAGTTCAAATTACTCAAATGGCACTGAACAAAATGGTAGAGACAGTCCTGTAGGCACCAATGTAAGCTGGCACATCAGATATCCAGGTGCTCTCTGTGATCTAGAATGCTTATATTCACTTTTCCTTTTAATCCTTTCTGTAGATGTTTTGTATATTTTCTTACTGTGGTGTCTTATGATATAAATAGGAGCATCTGTAAACTAGTGTAAGGTTTTGAAATCCTGCAGGATCTCTGTGATTAACTTTTCTTCTTCATGGYAAATTGAAAGGCAGCATTCAATCTGAAATCAAGGGAGAGATTCTGTAGAGGATTTTCGGTCAAGCCCAGCAAGACTGTTTTAAACACTATGGACCTGCAACTCCTGCTGACTTCAAAGAAAATTGAAGATATTCATTATTTCTCAGGAGGAGCTCTAGAATAAGAAAGGGGCTTTAGCATCTTACTGCAAATATTTTTTTACTCCTTTCCAGGGATGGGAAGAAGTATATTTCCTTAATGGCTTGAATTAATTTCTCTCAAATTAAAAAAGACTTGTTTGTTTTGAGAGGAAGAGATTCCTCTAAGAAATACCCGTTTTTAATGTCACTTACATGTATTTGGATGGTCCTTGGATGTTTAAATTAAGAACATTTATAATTTAGAAATGTTGAGCTTCTTATGAGGACATGGGGGTGAAAGTCCCATTGGCTTCTGTGAGAGACACATTTAGCTAGTAAAGAATATTTATGCAGGTACTGAATTGATTTAATATGCCAGCTGTGTGTGGCTTCAGCTTCTTGCTGTCATTCTTTAGCGAAGGATAAGCAGCCAGATGCTTTTCAGCTGGCTCTCAAACAGAAAAGAGGTCTTGGATGCTACTCTTCAAAAGATTTCAGATGCCAATAAAAAGAATTAAGTGTAGTGACTTCATTCATTCTGATGGCAGCTGTCCCAGTGTTTCATCAATTTGAGGGATGTAAATTAACATTTTGAGATTATTCCCTGTGGAACAATCTAATAGGAACCAAGCAGAAGCATGTAAACATTGAACTAATTTGAAATGTAAATATCCAAAATAATGTGGTGATTTGTCAAACTAAAAGGATTACAGATAGCTGTCCAAAAAAGATACTGGAAGCTAGAAACACCAGAAAGAAGGGCATTAGTCTTCTTTACTCTGCATGACAAGGGTAATAAAACCACATCGATAAAGTCAGGTAGGGAGGTTAAATTAACTTTCTTTATTGGCCATTTTCATTTCAAAAGCATATAAAACTGAATAAGTATTAGATTGTTGCTATTGAATTGAATGAGATTCTGGTTTCATTTCATTTTTGTGTCAACTGTGCT
Organism: Phoebastria nigripes; assembly: GCA_035582835.1. Lineage (NCBI taxonomy): Eukaryota > Metazoa > Chordata > Aves > Procellariiformes > Diomedeidae > Phoebastria > Phoebastria nigripes. Next base: position 541,422 of record JAYKAV010003024.1, on the reverse strand, counting down.
TTATTTATTTTCCTTTCTTCATTATTTATGTACACTCGCAAAACTATGTTTAAAATTATTTATGGGTTTTGATTTAGAGTGACTAAAATGAGACTGTACGAGATTCTTCTCAGACTGTTTTGTGCATTCTTGCGGCTCTTAGCAAATGTAGTGTAATTTTTCTGGCCTGAGGCATGTTGTCAGAGGATTATGTATAGTGCACTAACACAGGAGAGGTTAGTGTATATTACATAATTAAAGGGCCAAATTTTAGACACCCCTATTTGTGTATTTGTTTGAGGATCTCTAGCATCAAGGGCTGTAATTGTGAGCTGATTTCATAACAAGCTGTGAGATTTTAATTATCTAACATTTTTAACTGCAGCGTCCTATCTGAATTTGCTAGTGATTAGACTTTTGTCTGCCTATTATGATCTTCATTAATAGATCTTGTGTATGTCCTCTCCTTTCACACAGGAGCTGACACTGGAGCAGGTAGCCTCAGGAAAGAGGAGAGGACAGTTATGAAAAGGGAGTCCTGTGTATGAATTCACAAAATTCCTGTTGCTTTCAGTAGGACTTAGGGTTTCTTTAATAATTAAAAAAAAAAAGGGGGGGGTGCATGGGGAGGAACAAGAGAAGGAAGTTAACAGTGCTATGTTTCTTTTCATGATTTAGCTCCTTGCTTTTCAAAGGGAGACTCCAGCTTCCATTAGTAAAGGGTACTTTGGTGATACCCATATTTTATGACAACATAAATTAGTTTTTCTGAGGGTGGTTGCAAATTTTATTGTGTCAAGACAAGCATCCAGCATCACCCACTTTTGTAGGATGTTGAGCTTGAACTTCAGCAGGAGCTGTTTAAAGTAACTTTCAATTAAAATGTTCAGATATGCTTGGTAAAAGATACAGAACGTGGAAAGGACTTCAGCCCATTCCTGTAGTTTTATCCCTATAATCTGAATCCTGTGCAACAAAGCCAGAGTCAGCATCAGTAGGTACAATTGTGCTGTTGCGTTAAGGTCAATGACAATGGCAAGGTCCTCTTGATATGTTAAATCTTTCACCAGATAAAAGCCACATATATTTCAGCAATATATTACAGGCATACTGACTCTGGGACCTCTGAATAACTTAACACCTGAACATACTTGTTATTGTTCAAGAAAAAGCTTTGTATAGCCTGATGAATTGAGTGAAAGTTCAAAGTGATATGAAGCCCTAAGGGGTTTGTGCGTCTCTGAAATCTTCTTCATCTGACAGGTATTTTAAACACGGAATAAAAAAGTTAAAAGAAAAGTCAGTGTACAGCAATGGGAATGGTTGCTTAGGGAAAAAAAATGAAATTAGAAAAGAGCATCAGGAAAACAAACATATAGAACTTCTTTTTCTCCTTGCTGGTCTCTAAGGAGTCAAACACATGCTTGGAAGCTTCACTGTAGTTCTTCCCTTCTGTTCCCGCTCCCCTCTTAAGCAACAAATACTGATCTTAATTATATTTTCTTGAACTTGATTGTTCTAATACTACTGTTTACAAAAACAATGTCCTATAAATGAGAATTGGAGAACAACTTCTGAATCAGCTTCTAATTAACAAAAATAGCCCCTTTCTAATTTACGTAATTTAGATTCCACACTTTGTGGAATCTGCCATGTTTGACCTATTCTTTTCAAAATCGCTTACGAGTTCAGTGCTGCCAAGAGAACACCATATACTGCTCTGAGATACAAGGGTACACTGAGATCCAGTAAATTGATATCTTATCAATCCTTTGTTCTCTTCTTATTACACTTCGTATGGTTATTGGAAATACCATGGAGTTTTGCATTTCATCATGAGATGTAGGTGAGCCAGCAATTCTGTCTTCGTTCCCTGTTGTTTGTGTAAGTGGACAATTTATGATGATGATGTGAAAAAAGTATTGTTTAAAAAAGTAGAGRATGTGACCTCCTACAAATTCAATCAGCTACTTTCTTTACAGTGAAAAATAAACATGATTTATCTCTGGAAGCTTACTTCGTAAAACATTTACTAAGCCTAAATGAAAGAGAAATAGGCCTTAATAAAAACAACCCATTTTCAGAAAAGAGAAGGAAGAGAAAATTTGATTAACTGCATATTGCAGTTGCTGGTGGGTTGGCATTTATGATCCAGCTCTGTTCAATGAACACAGGGAGTGGTATTGTACTGAAAACATCTAACAAATGCCTTTGCATATCAAAAAATTTGCTCTTCCATTTTCTCCTCAAAAGTACATTATTTTATCCCTAACACTTGGCAGTATGCATTTCCTCCACATGACTTACAGTTTCTGATGTGTTGTTACTGGCCTGGAGTACTATGCATAGGAATTTTGTATGGATCTGTTAAAGAATTAAGATTTGTTCTTGAATTCTAGTAAGTACTGTATTTTAATAATGGACAGACAGCTGTTTGAACTCTGAAATTCGATACCAAATTGTGGTGGTGGCTTTTTTTTTGACAAGAAGCAAAAYGTTCAGTAAAAATTCTGTTATTTTCAATTGTCACTATCCTTTCAATAATGTAAAAATTGCTGCCTCAAAACCAGTAGGTCTTAGGGATCTATTTCAGTAATATTTACATTTCACAGTTTTCTAATAAAAGTCCATTAAGGTTTACAATGAAATTTTTACTTCTTTGAGCAATCAGTTGGCTG
>JAYKAV010003024.1:516879-533369 GCA_035582835.1 Phoebastria nigripes | reverse complement strand
AAAGAGTGGTTAAGTATTGGACCAGGCTGCCCAGGGAAGTGGTGGGGTCACCATCCCTGGAAGTATTTAAAAGACGTGTAGATGAGGCACTTAGGGACATGGTTTAGTGGTGGACTTGGCAGTGCTAGGTTAACGATTGGACTTGATGATCTTAAAGGTCTTTTCCAACCTAAATGATTCTATGATTCTAAGGAATTACACTCCTTGAGTAGACATATTTGAAATGAATGCTTTTAATGGCATGTTTTCAAACAAGATTACAGAAGTGATATTGCTGCAAGTCTGAGATTTTCAAAATGTTTTAATAAATTTCTTCTAAAGTTACAAAGTTCTGAGTCCACACAGCATCCTAGCGCTGCCATATAGAATATGGCACTTAATCCATTTGGTCTTAATAAAGGAAAAGAAAAAAGCTTTCACATTCAAATAAATTTGCTCACAACATGGACATGAGCTTTAGAAACTTAAAAAAAACAAACCAAAACCAAAACACATTAAAAACCGCCCTGCATCTCAAGAATAAGCAAGTACTGTTAGCACAGTAGAGAAAGGAAGAAATTAGCAGAAATAATATTGCAAGATATTCAAATGTTCATATAATGTTTTAAGATCCAAGTGGGAAGAGAGTTTGGCATGTGAGGGAACCTTTTGGAGCTGTGTTCAACGGCAGGATCAGGACTTGATTTTTGGCTTGAACTCTTTGTTCCTGCCTATGGAGGAGGCTTATCATTAGCTGCTCCAGATTGTTGAAGCTTCAGTAAAGTCAATGGAGATGTGAAAATTCACCCAGTGAGGAAGTTTTAAGTACCTGGCCCTTCTGAAAATCAAACTTTTGGGATAAAAGCATACTGAATACTTGAGACTGACCACTTTGGGAGAACTTTTTTCCAAAGTTGCACCTAATCTTTTATAGAGGTAGGAGAACTATCAACCAGTCTTATGCCTTAAAGGACTGCAAGTATGTTTTTTCTTGTCTTGCTTAAATGTGGAGTTGTATTTCTCTAAGAACAGAGAGGTTCAACTGAGGACTGTGCAACTAGTGTTGAATTGAAAAGAATATTGATTTTTATTTTTTAATTCTTTTGATCTGAAAATAATGATGACTGTTATCAGAGTGCACATAGCAGAGCTGAGTGAAACAGATGGTGCACACAAAATCATAGTATATGGATTGTTATGGTTTGTTTTGTGGTTTGTGTTTTTTTTTTTTTCTACACCAGATTACAATTTCTGCTTTTTGTAGGTATGTTTGAGCTGTATCTGAAAGTTTAAACAGGGAAAGACGTGAGCTCATTTGTAGTCTGTATCATTAGCAAAAATGTGGTTTCTTTAGGTAATGCTAATAATACAGTCTTTGCTCATAACGTGGTAAACTGCAGATGTTCTTTTCCCTTTTGTAATATGATGACAGTGAGGTTACCGGGTTGTACGGCACATGACTTGACAGCTTCTCAGTTTGCATTTCCAGCTTTCCCATCATTAGAAAATACCATTTCCATCAATAGCAGCACTACTCCGTTTGTCTTTTTTTCTTCCTTGAAATGAGGACAACTTTTCATCTTGGAAGACTCATGTTCACTCAGTCACAAAGATGTATTTTGGCACATCCTGAGACTATCAAACTTGATATTATGACATAAATACGCAGTATCATATTCATCTCGGCTCTAATTCCACAAGGTACAGGTAATTGGTTAGGTGGTCTTTCATGTGTTCCTGTTCTCAACTTGCCTGTATTGGGCTTTAAGTGATTAAAAGCAGTGCCACACATTTCAAAGGACAGTGCAAATTACAGAGGCCTTGTGGTATGTTCCTAACAAAAAATTCTGTTCGAGTCTGTTGTGTTCCCCTCTGTCAATCTTCGAGATGGTTGTGGCAGAGAAAGGAAGCCATCACGTGTTTCTTGGTAAATACTAATGGATAAAAATGCTCTGCTTATATGTAAACATAATTCAGTCCTGTACAAAGCAGATCACAGTGCAACCTCACCATCCCAGAATGACTTTTGCTTTCTCAGAACGAGTTGCCAATGACCAACCTGATCGCCTTTTCTCAGATTAACCAGCAAAACGTTTTAGAGTACAGAACATGTTGATGCTTATGGGAATGACTTGCCACATTGATAAAAAGCCATCAACTATGACAGATATTTGTCAAGGGGTACAGACTGAGCCCTCAGTTGTAGTGGAGCTAAAGTTCAACTTAAGAATGCTAGAAAGAGACCACTGCAGCTGCAGCAGCATCTGGTTGGCAAGTGACTCCAGCTAGGCAGTATATTCCTCATCTGATAGCACTATGTGCAGGAGGGGACTTCAACTGAAGAGTTCAAGAGTTGCTTGCTTGTTTTGGTGCAGCTACCTATTTTCCTCTCTCTGCTCTCTAAATGAAGTTTAAGGTGCCTAATAAATCTTAAATTAATTTGTAAGCCCTTTCAATGAAGGAAAGGGATGGCAATAGTTATTCTAGTTTAAAAAAAAAAAAAATCTTTCTCTTACATGCACACATTGCTCCCACACTCCCAACTCCTCTCCCCGTGAGGGYCGCAGGGGGTGGGGATGGGGGYTGCGGTGAGTCCATCACAGCCCCTCTCGGCCGCTCCTCCCTCCTCACACGTCTCCCTGCTCCAGCGCGGGCCCTTCCCCGGGCTGCAGTCCTTCAGGGACAACCTGCTCCCGCCGGGGCTCTCCACAGGCCGTAGTTTCTTCAGGGGAAGGCTACACTTAGTAAAGCTTGGTGTAACTGGATTGGCCTTTTTTTTTTTTTTTTTAAACTCAGTGGGGTTTTTTCTGCTGAGTTCAGCTGGTTCCATATCAGCCTACAACTCCTCAGAAACCAAGACAGGAAAAAGTTGGAGCTAAGGATTACTGAAAATGTTCTTTGTCCTTTCCCCTCTCTCTCTTGAATTGGGTTTACGTAAGTTGAGCAGGTGATTGATGCCAAGTGCCCATGTGTACAGTGATCAACAATATTTAAGGATTTAACCAGAGGAGAATAGGCAGGGCTCAGTGTGATAGAAAAACATGAAATGATGGGATGTCATTGAGCAAAAGAAATATTAGGCCAAATAACAGTATTAACGTACTGTTGGGGAGAACTSTTAGCTTGAAAGATAGTACCTGAAATAGTAGAAGCTCCTCTTCTTGAGTTGCTCTATTATTGCACTGAGTAAAATACAGCCAGACATTAGGACTGAGCCTGGTGGGAAGAACAGGGCAGCTGACCTCAAAGGATTCTCTTACACCTCAGATTTCTGGGCATTTAATAACAACAAAGGAGAACAAAATGACGTAAGACCTGTTTTATATTCAGAGCCACACCTAACAAGGATGCTTGTCAGAGCTTACTCTGAAGGAGTTGACGGGATGGGCATTGATAGGATGTTAAATAAGAGCAAAATTGTCACTTGTATTTTCTCATTCTTATGTCACTTATTCTTCATGAAAAGTCCAGTGCAAGACTTGAAGTGAGTAGTGGTTGCCAGTAAAATACAAAACCAGAAAATAAACGTCTCTGACAGTGCTATAAATGACATTTTTATTCTCTATAAAAATGTTTTTTACAGTCTTGTTTGCTAAAAGTGGATGAAGAGGGAAATTACAGTCAATACATTACACAGAGCTCTGCCTGATTTTTTAAATGCTATAAATTTCTCTGGAAAGCTGATAACTTTATCAGCCCAGGTAAATTAAAAGGGATCAAAAGGTCTTCAGTGTTTTGGAATGAAATCAAACAATTAGTAGGAATTTATGGAACAAGCTTTGTTATGTTTTTTTCTTCAGTTCAAGTTATGTTCTCGTCTGGAAAATAAGGGGTCATTTTGTGTCGTGCACCCAAATGAAATACACTGTATTTTACAGGAACACATAAGATATATGAAAATGAGACCATAGGAGCTACCTCATTTGTAATACTCTTTATGGGCTAGCAATGAAATAAAGGACAAAATATCACAGTGGATTACAGAGCTAGTCAATGTTTTTACAGTTTGTTTTGGAAATGGTTCCCCTTTTTGATTAGCCTTGATAGCATTTATTTTGCTACTACTATTAGGAGTGAAAATACTGTCTTGGAACTGAAAGCTGAATGGGCTTGGAGTATTAAAAATAGAGTACAGACTTTTTTGGTGCTAGGTAGCTTGTTCAAATCCACATTCAAATGGTAGTAATCAAGTATTTCCTTCAACTAATGGTAACTGAACGAGTTAGAAAGTTCAAATCCAAGATATGATAGAAAAGGTCCAAGTCAAAAAATCTCCATGTAAGTGGGAATGAAGTAGCATGTCAGTGTTTACTGAAACAACGAAACTTCAAGCAGCCACATGGAGCCTGAATTTAGGTCATCCTCAGAGTAGTTGAAAAACACATTAGTAGATCAGTGGGAAAGTTGCTGTGGCTGTTGTGATACAACAGGTTTTAGCTATTCAGGTTGCATTTTAAATCTTTAAATAATGAATTGCATGTGAAGCCTTGTCTATTTAGAGTGCAGTCCCACTAGTGTGGAGCTGCTTTCCATTTCTCTTTGGGTGATTCCGGTACCTTGGGTGTTGACTTGAACTCCTGGGCACTGCCACAGCGCAAGAACTTTTTATTACAAATCGCAGTACTTGCAAGTTCTTCTGGCGTAACTGTGCTGTTTTGTGAGGTCAGAAAACAGCTGGGGGACAGTAACACTTGAAACATTTCCGTGGCAAAGATACCAGCTGAGCGATGGCAGCATGCTTTCGGTTGTTACGCTGTTTTTCGAACAGTTACATTTTTGGGGAGTATTCTCAGCATGGGAATCTAGGTGGGACTAGCTTTCGACATCTGCAGATGCATAAAATGAGTGTATTATTTTGTCATACAGCTACTGTCTAACCTCTAGTGGTAGACATTAGTAGATACCAAGGTAGGAGTGTAACACCAAGGTAAGCGTAAACACAGCTTGCAAAACCACGTGTAAGGGATATTCTTGAAAAGCCCGAATTTGTAGTGTTGCCAGAGAGAAGTATGTCTGTCTTGATTTAACAATATTAATGTGTTTAGCAGCAAAATTCTGTATTTATACTATTCTATAGGTAAGCCACCAGGACTTCTTTCCCTCTGCTCGCCCCCTGAAGCAATGAAAGTGTGTTGTCTTAAGCTACAAACTTTGTTTTTTACTTCCTTCTCTCTTTTCACTGCCTAGTTCACTAGCTGTTAGCGTACTTTATGCTTAAGTTGTTTCACAAAGGCTTCAGGGCACTGAGTGCTGTGAGGCATTAATAAGGTTTCTACGCTAGATGTCCTACATCACAGCTCAGCGTAAAGCCAGATTGTCATTTAATTGCATATTTCCCAGTTGAGCCGACATCCATCTGAATTGGACATTCATGCTTATTCCCATGTGCTATATATTCAGAAGAATATGCCTTGCCACTTTTGCTCTGCTTTCAGSTCTCTTGATGCTCTTTTGTTATGCTGAATGCTTAGCTTGGTCCATTTTTCAACCTTTGTTCAAGGCAGTTTGCTTTATCCACATACGCAGAAATTTAAAAGGATTCTGTGAATKAAAGGATTTTACTTGTTCTGAGACGATAGATCCTGCTTATAAAACAGAAGGCACTAAGACTTGGATACTGTGTGATTTACTGCGAACCCAAACATTTCACTGAGGCTGACACCACAAGGGTATATGAAATGGTGGTTAAATCACCCTCCCAGTGATTTAGAAGGACTGGTTAAATACCTGATTTAGAAACTAATAATTGAGCCTATGTGAGCTGGCAATTATGCAGGCAGTAATTGCATGTGTTAGGAGCACGTATCATGAAAATGGGAACCAATGGGATTATACCACTTCTCAGGAGGTTTTAGAGATTGAGAGGAACAGCTAGCGTGGTTAAAAACAAAATTAGCTATGCATATGTAGAGATCATAAAGCATCAGCACACAAACAACAGAACTCATTTTCCAATGCCAGTGAGCTTGGGAGCTCATTGCCACCAAGTGAGCATCCAACCGCACGGTGGGTTGAGGTGGGAGCTAGGTAGTAATTGCTGCACTCCTGACACACAGGTGGCTGGGGGACTCTTGCAATATCTGGAACACGAGATGAAGCTGCTGTAAAAATGGATGCAGAAGAGTTGCTCAGGACTTGCTGAAGAGCTGCACCGCCGGTTTCTCAACATCCAAAGGTCAAGTCTTGTTTGCATGAAACAGAGCATTGCAACAGCTCTCCACGCAGGTAACGGCCCGCAAAGATCCCAGCGTGCTGCGCTGTGTTTTGAGCCAAGTGCCTTTGTGATGATTTTTGTTTTCATAGTGGTGTAGGCAGGGGGTGAGCCTCTAAGAAATCAGTCCAGTGAAAGAGGTAGTTTAAAACTTTCACCGGTAACGTGCATTATCCTAGCAGAAATTCACGACTAATAATAAAGCATTTCTCCCTAGATGTAACCCTTTCTTATATTCAGTTACACAAAACTTGTGAAGCTGTCTATAACAAGGTTGTCGTAGTGTCACAATCCTTCTGAGTTATTCTTGCCATCCTTCTTTGTCATTTGTAAGATAAAAATAGTGGAGGTTAAAGCAGTATCATTCTTTGGTTAGTGACTGGTAGCTACAACTTAAATAAGGATGCAATTCCTTTTTTGATTGAAAATGAATTTTTAGTAATCTTAAAAAGGAAATTCATAGGATGATGATCTTGAAGATTGCACAGAGCTAGACTTCCAGGTCTGGTCATCAGAGGTGAGGAGTACTTTGCATGCCCCCTGAAGTGTTTGAATAGCATGAAGTTTTCGAAAATCAAGCAGTATGTAACACAGCCTGGGCTTCCAGTCTTAGTTTCTCCTTTCTTAACATGGGTATCAAGAGTATTTGCCTACATCATGACTGGTGTAACAGTGTGCTTATTAAGTCTGCATAACAGAAAACCAACAGGCAACAGAAGCATTTTGGAAGCTGGCATCAATGTTGAAAATGTCATGGATATTTTGGAGACGTGTCTGGCCTTGTTTCCTAGAAGGACCTGCGACCTGGGTTGTAGGTAGCTTGTCTCCAGTCCTGCCCCTGCCCCTGTCTCCTGGGTGGACTTCAGCCCTACAGTGTAGCTTTGTCTGCAGCCGTGCCTCCTGCCCAGTCTCCTGCTGTTCTTCACTCCCTTCCCTAGGTGAACCCTGGACCTGATTCATCACCTTGCCTTGTCTGGGACTGATGATGGACCCTGTTACAACCACCCAGCTCTGCCCATGCAGGTTTAGGTCTGACTGACAGACTGAATAAGGCAGTTGGACCCTAGTGTGTGATGGGCTTGTGAGTGCTACTGCAATAGGAATATTTGGGAATAATTAGCTTGCTCATTTAAGCACATCTAATGCTCTCTGTGGCCTTTACGTAGCTGCAAGGCACAGATACAAGCCAAAGCAAGTATATCTGTCCCAACTTAATTATGTATATTTGTAAAGAATTTGAACATTGTTTTCCTAAACACTTTTTAAATTTGTAGTGTAAAACTAGAACTTCAATTCTAAATCCCAAATTAAGTTGTTCGGCATTAAAAAGAAACCTAGAAACTTAATTCATCTGTACATGAAGAACTTTTAGCATTGGAAGACATCTTCCACATTATCTATCTATGCTAAGGCCTGAGATGTTGCTGAAGTTTTGAAAGGAAAATATTGCCTTAATGCAAAGTAAACGACTCTAATTTTTTTTCTAATCTGCATATTAATTACTGTCACACAGCTAATGCAGTGGGCTGCAGCTAGAGTCATCCCATTTAAATCAGTTTAATCCTTTGCAAGCTTGCAAAAGTAATTATTCTACATTTCCATCTAACACTGTGTAATAGAAACTTCAATCTGTTCAGCTGCTGCTCCAAGATCTTCATAAAAGATGGTAAGCTCTTACCTGCTGGATTACCCTTTGAATAATGTCTCTCTCTCTTATTTTTACTTTTATCAACAGCAATGTTTGGGTCATGCATTTCATGGCATGGCTTTCTTGTTCAGCACGTAGACCATATTGCCATTAATTTCTGGTAGCGTTTCCTTGCTCTGGCCAGCACGGCACTCTCTGGGAGTACAGCAGCTTCTCTGCATCTGCTCCGTGTGTTACATTTCTGCCTTGGCAACGATACGTTCTGTGCCGCTTAATTCGTCCTTTGGCTGAATTCGTCTGCTTTATCAGCTTGATTTAATTGACCATCTAGTGAACCTGAGGTGTGAGCCATTTCATCTGACTGGGGGGCAGCGTATTACAGTGGGTAGAGCCACTTTGTGGTGGTGATGCAGCAAACATATTAATGTGGCAGAGATCTCTCTTAAAAGGCCTGAATTCCGTTCTACTTTAGGATTATATAGTCCACAGAAAATTGCAGTAAATCACTTCCTCATGCATTTGGGTTTCAGATTCTCCCATTTATTCCTTGCATCTTTTGCAAAATTCATTTCCAATTCAGAGCTCAGGGAGCCTGAGCCTTTCTCCTGTGACCATCATCAACACAATGATGGTAATCACTCTTCCATGAGTGTTGCTATTATCTTGCCTGGTTTTCAGAAGTGTTAAGAGAAAACAGCAAAGACATCACTTGATGTCAAACATATATCTAGATATATTTGTGTGACATTCAGATGAACTGAACGACTTGCAGAGCTGTGACTGTTTCTAGCAAGTGGCCCAGAATAGCTGGAGTTATCGTTACAACAGTCTTGTGGCCTTTCTTCTGGGTACGGGTGACGGTTTATTGCAATCATTCTACGTAGCTAAACAAGATGTAGAAAATACGCAGCTCTATAATACAGGGCAATTTCACAACTTTTCAGCCTTCACAGGCGATTCAGAGATTAGTCCACCTACAGTTTTTCTTACATTACTTAGTATGTTATTTCCATGTGTATGTTTAATCCTTTTATATAATCCTGCTTCCTTGTTAATCTTTCAAGGACAGATAATTACAACTGTTTGAACTGACGTGGAATCTCAGCCATGTTGAGATTGCTGTGGGGATCCAACAGTAATGCAGAAAGGTGAGGAAGATGGAGCTTATTGCAACTGCTATATTTAGATATGTGCATATTACTAACTAACAGATACCGTTTTATTATACATAATGAAATTATTTATAATTTACTTACCATTATTAGATATTTCTGTAGCTGTAGCAATTGAAACCTCAGTTGGGGTCCTTCACAATAGGTGCTTCCGATGCACCTGAGAAATTCCAGTCCCTGTCCAACCAGTCTGCAAATTGAATTCTGAGGTACTTGCATTGTCCAGTAAACTATCTTACCTGTAACGTATTCTGCCAAAACTGATCAAACTGCTGTTGCACTATTGACCTAGTGTCTTGGCAACTTGGGAATGATGTAGAGATGATGATCCTCAGCTGCCCACCCTTTCACACTCTCCCCATGGTTTTTACCTTGTGAAGCAGCTGCTGAACTTCTCCTGATTTGCATTCTGATCATACAAGGTAATCTCAGATCATACTACCATTGTGCTTCAATACTTGCTTCAGGAGCAGCTGAGCTGTTCATACAGCAAGAGAGGGAACCCTTAACGGAGGGTAGTGTCAGCTGCTGCTGCAGCCATCCAGGCACACCGCCTCTGTTCACTGGTCGGAGCCCTAGAGGTATGAAAATGAAAATTTGGCCCCAAATGGTCAAGGAAATTTCAGGAGGAAAGGAAATTTTGATCTCCCAACACAGTCACTGTTGGATCAGTTTGTCACTCCCTGAGATCAAGAAGAGTTTTGTTGATAATTTCAGAGGCAAAACTCAGTGCGCTTTCCCACCATGGGACTGGAAAACATAGCAGTTTAGATGAATATGGAAAAATGTAACATAAAATCAAATTCTCAAACACTCAAGCCATAGGTTTCATTCTGTATAAAGGAGAAACCCATCTGGCGGCTGCTGATGATTCAAAATGTCAAAGATTACATGTTAATTGACTCTCTAGCTAGGGGTTGCTTATTACCTTTCAGTAAAGTCTGTGCGCAAGACGAATTGAGCTTTGAGAAACGTGCGGAACAGCCGTGAAAGTACTCTAATGGGAAAAAACACCATGTGCAAAGGACATCAAAGTCTGCCCCTGTTTGCTGTTCTGCCTCATTCTTTCTCCCTTTCTAGTTTCTAATAGTTCCAGGCCTGCTGTGCGGCTTTTTAATTAACATCTCTTATTTTATAAAAATGGTGGGGGTAATGCTGCAGCAACCTCCTGTCACTGGGTGTATAGATTGGAAAAAATGGTTTCTAGTCACAAACATGAGATGGAGAAGTAACAAAGGAATGGAAAAAAAACCCCTGCTTTCTAAACTGTCAGGTCTCTCTGAGCCTGATCCAAAATCCAATGAAAGAAAGGAGATCCTTTTTCCATCGGCTTCAGTGGGCTTTGGAGAGAGCGCTCTGTTCGAACAAGTGCCAGCTGTTCTCCTTTAGTGATTGTAATTGGTAGCAGCGCTGCTGTAGCTAAGGATAAAGGAAGCAGCATTCAATGTCTCCACGGGAAAAAGAATGCCCTTGTAACATCTTGTCCCCTGTGTTTATAATAGCAAAGTGCAGTGAACGTTTGCCGAGGGTATGGTGGTCGAACGCTGGATATGCCCCATTAAGGCACTGCAGCCTGCTCCGAGGGCATGGTGGATTCAATAGGTTGGTATTGGCGTCTCTAGCTATGATGACTTAATCCTTGTTTTGCACTTGCCTGCATCCATTTATCTGGGAAGATCAAAGTGCTGGAAATTAGGAAACTCATTAAGGCTCCCAGCCCATTCCTGGAATCAGCATCCTGAACAGGTGCTTAGATGCTCTGTAATGGATATTGCACATTAAGTGAACAGAGCAATTTTGTCTGAATGCATCAAGCATGTGCCCCCCTGTTGCAGGCAGGGAGGGAGGGAGGGGGGCGGCAAGTTGCTGTCAGAGTCAGAGGGAGCCCCAGAACACTTTGCACTGCCCGTTGAAAACAAACCCACCGCTTCCAAGCATCTGAGAAAGGAAGCGGGATTGTTTTCTTTACAAACCTCTGCAAAGCAGTTTGTGATGCTTCAGCACATAAGGAAGGTATGCGGCGTGTCCTGCGTGCACTATCCTGCACAGGTTTTGGGAAGCCTCCAGCAGTGCCGGGGGTTACACCGCGCCCTGCCAGCTCAGGCCCAAAAGCTCGTTAGCACCGATGGGAAACATACAGTTCTTTCCATCTGTGGTCTTTTATTGTTGGTCCTAAAATCTGGCATTGTCTCCTATCACTTTTGCTAAAAAAGACAGCCTTTTTTTTCCCCCTCAGCCCCCTGGAAACACCATTATCATACAAGCTTTCGCTGGGTGCTGATCCCAAAGCAGCATTTAAAGTCTGTGCTTTTTGAAGYGCAGTCAATCCAAATACATAACCGGAGGAAAAGCAACCAGCAGGAGCAGACCCGCGCATCACCAGGCATCATTAACATACAGCTTCTTCTTTGGGGGACAAGAGTGCAGACCGCACATTGAAAAGTGGCAGATTTCTGTTATCGGAGGGTGAAGGGAATGACGGGGCATGCCAGCATTTGTCACAACTGTGTCAGGGATTGAATGACAAAAGAAGGACAGCAATGTGTCTCTCCGGGCAGATAGTCAAAGATAGTAGCCTGAAGTCAGAGCCACTGTTGTCACTCAGCCATTGTGAAATGCGACAAAGAAACGGCGGCTGCCCTGCCGTTTAGAAGCAGCATGAATTATTAATGGAGCACTTGTAAAAGTAAGTTACCAAAAAAAAAAAAAAAAAAAGAAAAAAGTCAGCATGCTATGCTGCAAATACAGTGATGACAATTCCCTCCCCTCTTCTTTTCTCTTTTTAATCAGAAGATGGAGCATTCTGGGTTGGTTGCTTCTATTTCCATTTAATAAGCGAGCGGGGTTGGAGTGACACAGCTTGGGTTCCGAACAGATTCTGCATGTTTTTTCCCCAGTAAATGTTTTGGATCTCTTTCTCCCTTTACAAAACCCTCTATATAAAACCCTGAATGCTAACGGTAAAGTTGCTCTCCCCCCCCAGCCCTTTCCAATAATGTACGTTCTCTTTTTTTTTTCTTTTTTCTGAAAAGTTTGTCACCTTGTGCAAACTGGTAAGATTGGGTCTGCTCTGTTGTTAAATTTTAAGTGGAATACCAATTTTTCTTTTCACAAAGTATAGGAGATTGTGGGGTTAAAATCATGAATTAGATTTTAAAGTTTCATCGCTGCTGGTTTGTTGTCCAGATAAATTTCTCCTTGAATGCCCAAACTGAAAGGCAGCTGTGTAGGCAGGCTGTAAATAACAAACTTGAGATGATTGGCATTAGTGTTTTTAAGGGAATCAAGGATTTATAACCTATTACCTTGTACCGGTGCTCTTCTAAATCCCGGCTACAGGATTTCTTTGAATTAATGATGTGCTTGTGCTAGCCTTTAATTTTTTCTCAAGTGCTCTTAGGTCCCTTCCTTCTATTTTGCCCTCACAAAGACACACAACTTGGGTCTTACAGCCTGAAAACATTCTTGATGAGTTAAAATTAGTCCCTTTTTTCACCTCCTTTGTGTCTGAGGTGCACTCCTAATGCTGGAGATGATTTGTAACCATGCTGCCAGCAAAGCACAGGGAAATGGAAGTTCTGAGTCATCATTTCTATAAATGTGGTTTGTAGGACACTGTGGGGACCCTTCTGGGGTGTGAACGGTTTCGTGCTCTGCTGGGTCAAGGGARATGCTCTGTGTGTCTGTATTCCAGTTCATGCTGGTTTTCTGTCAAGCATTTGTTTGTTCCTGGCCCTCTCTAATCCTCAGCTTACAAAATAACTCGCATATTCCATCTCCTCCTACCTCACTGTACAGCTGCAGAAAGGCAGCTGAACCCATCTGCAGTGTAACAAAATGTGAGGAAACAGAAAAGGGCATCGGCAGCACTGTCGGCATCCCTGGATGCGATGCTTTGTTATTAAGTTCATACTCGATAGTCATTCTGAGGAGTTGTTTTACTGGGCTCTGAATACTTTCCCTTAGGAGCAGCAAGGATAAACTTCACACCGGTTTAAGGAAAGGCTGTGATAAATCTGAGTGAGGTTAAACATGATATAAATATCTGCGTTAACAAAAGAGCAGCTGGCAGCGGCTGTATCTCACAGGGTGAGATGAAGGGAGTGAGATATATGTGGTCTAGCAGCCCCATGGGCTCTCTGCGTGGGAGGAGGTGATGCCCCGCAGCCCTCCCACCACTGGTCCCCAGGACTAGAAGTCGAGGAGGAGTGGTCCCTTGGGCATGGGGCACTGCCTGGGCTGTTTTATGGACAGATGAACAGATGATTTGTGTTTATGGCGTTGTCTGGCACCTTCTGACAGCATTAGGTACAAACACTTTTTAAAAGGAAAAATAAAATCCTCACCTCCCACAAGAAGTGAATAGAAATATGTCTTCTGCTACGGCGATGCTGCCTATAACATAAATAGAGCTTCACGCTCCTCCAAAAGCTCTTTCATAGCCATTTAAACAGACACAATAAACTATTCTTGGTAGTAGATAATAAACCTTTCTTCACATGATTCTGACTGACAAACAAGCAGAAATGAACATACGCTGCGGCCAATTATGGAAAAAAACTGACACTTTTTCATTTTTTCAGTTTAGTTTCGTTGCAGTAAATTTTCAGATGCCATTTGTTTTTTTCAAATAATTTTAAAATTAAATGAGTCCTCCTCAGTCTGGAGAAGGCAGCCAGAAATATCATCCTTCTTTTCTCAGTCCTGCCCCGTGCCGGTGTAGTCCTGGGTCCCTGGGCAGTGATAGTAAGGATCATGGATCCGGCCTGTTTAAGACTGGAAAAGTAGAAAAGACCTCAGCCCACCCRTTTCCTGAGGCCTCGGTGACTGCCCTGCCCTGCCCAGGCTGAGCAGTTGCATTTTCTGTTTGTAAGGCATGCTTTATGCATGAAATACGGTGAGAAACGGAAAGCAATTTTCCTTTCAAAATGTTGGCACTATTACATCCAGCTGAGACATGGCTGCACAGGGACGCATGAAAATGAAAACTTGCTTAGGAAGAAGGGAATTGAACTCAATATCCAGGCGCGTTTCAATGACACAGCACGGCTTTGGAAGCTCAGGTAGTTTTCCAGGTGCTGCCTCACCCACCTCCACCCGCCGGCCCAGTGGCCGGGACATCGGTGTGACTAGAAAGAGAGATCATCTTCTCTGTAGCTAAATTTAACAAGAGGGCTTTGTAATGGTGTAATAAGTAAAAGTCATTCTCTGTGGGGAAGATGAAGAAGTGATTCATTCACCTTGTTTTATAGAAGTGTCTTCCAATAATAATTTCTTTACAACTTACGCTGTTGGGAAGATACTGTGCCCAGGGGAGTCTTGAATCTCTTTACCTCTGCCATCGATAATACATAAAAAAAGGAAAGAGGGGGAAAAAAGCCTATAATAACAAATCTTTTACTCACAACAACTTTCATGTGCAGCTTGCCAGGAGGTGTCTCTATAATTTGACAGCATGCTTCGTCAGTTTGAGGTGGTATATCGGTAGCAGGACAGAAACAGGCCAGCCTTGGGACTGGACAGGCTGCCGTCCACTCTTGGGGCAGGCAATGGTCGCCCACTTGCGCTTAAATCCAAAAATATAAATTAAATTTTACACAAACCAGATCAAAACTTTATGTTACTGAATTACTTAGCTCTTGGCACTGAGCGCTGTAGATTGGAAAGCTCACCTGTATTATATCCCCAACTCCTTAGCCTTGTCATTCAGCATATAAATAAATATATACATGTATGAATGCTGTGAGTTGTTGTTTCTTTCCCTCCCCCAAGGCACTTAGTCCCTGCATGACAAATGTAGAAGAAAAATCACGCGTTATCGTTCCTGCCTGAGATGGCATCACTGAGATTCACAGCAATGAAAAGAACTTTATTTTCTATTACATAGTCATGGCTGCTGCTATTTCAAATGAACCAGAAATACTTTTGAGTTTCATCCTTCTAAGTTATCACACTTTCCCCTGCTGGGGTGAATGTAGCAAAAACTCTGTTTGTCAAGAGACTGGAGAAACTTTGACATGAAGCTGTTAAAGAGAATGCTTAAGGAGACGTCGATCACGAGCACACGCACCAGAGGCACCCGGGGCTGTCTCCTCCTTCTGGCTTTATTCCTAAGGTGATTTATCTGCGGTTTCTGAACAGGTTTCCAGTCTTCCTTTTGTGGAGTGACTGGGATATGCAAGCTTCTCATTTTACGCCCGAGTGAAGACTAGTAGTTTTAGTAGGGGGAATGCTTGGCACCTTCTGAAAAACAGAGCATATCCCAGCTGTTTGAATTGGACACTAGATTGGGCTTTTGCAATAACCTGCTATTTTGGGAAAAAAGTGCATTCTTAATATATACAAATAGGTGAATATCACTTTCTGGGTGCTGCCAAGTGTATCTTCTGTATGGAATCATGTAACTTCTCAGTCTTAAAAAAGTTATTTTTCGTGAATCCAAGTTACCTTCTCATAACTTAAGGAAATGTGTTTATCATCAGGTCAAATTTTCCCCTTGGACTTCACTGAAGTTCTGCCTGCTTTTGCTAGCAGTGTATTTGACCTCTTGCCCTTAATTTGAAGAAGATATTTTGCTTACAGGGACATTTATCTAACAGGGACCTGTAAGGGAAGAAAAAATTTGGTTTACAGATTACTTGATTCCCTCAAGGTACRCGAATCAATCACATAAATTGCAGTGTGTCCTGCACTTCAGCTTCAATCAATAGGGGATTAAAACTCTAGTTTCAGTGTGGGGAAAATAAATGCCCATACTGATGCTATTAATAACACCTGGGATTACTAAAAGTGTACTGATGCTTTAAAATCTCACTTTTTAGCGCTTATGTGTCTTGTTTGGTATTTCCACTGTTCCTCTCTGCTGGGAGGGTGAGAACAGAGGAGGAACTTTGACTTATCCTAACTTGCTGCCAGGCATTGCTAAAAAGGTTTATTTCCTGCAACTTGGTACCCTGCGTGTTGTGTCTGGCTTCACCTGGATGAGGCAGAATATTAACATGAAAGTAAAACTCGTGAGAAAAATTAAGAAGGACCTAGTTTAACACAGGTTTTTTAGAGGGTCTCTGCTGTGCCATGCTGGTCTTTGCTCTGCCACACTCTTCCTACGTTGCCTTGAACAAATCACTTAAGTAAAAACCACCTGTGATCGCATGGCTGTAGGGTCCCTAATTCAAAAGCAGGTATTTCCATAGAGCAATTCAGGATGTGCCTGTACCGCTGGATTGGCATACCTCTCCTTTGACTCCAGGTTTCTGGTCCATCCCCAGTCTCACGAACTGCCTACTAGTTTTTTCCCCATCTGCAGTGATTAATCTCTTTTAGAATAGTTTGTCTGAGATCTGTTAAGATCTGTATGTCGGGGGGCAGGGATCGCTCTGGTGCCTCCACAAAAAAMCGTCTCTAGGAGCAGGCTCCCTCTCCGGGGGGTGAAAATGTTCATAGAATAGAATCATAGAATCATTAAGGTTGGAAAAGACCT
>JAYKAV010003024.1:454831-514589 GCA_035582835.1 Phoebastria nigripes | reverse complement strand
CCTCTTCATCCTGGTTGGGTGGCCTATAACAGACTCCCAGCAGGATATCTGCCTTGTTGGCCTTCCCCCTCATCCTTACCCATGTTCTGGTAGAAGGTGAGGGGTGTTTTTCACACTGGCTGGGAGCAGCCTGGAGGTGAACAAAGGAAATACAAGTGCTTGACACAGTGTTGCACGTTATACTTGTTGGTCTGCTGTGTGGTCAGAGTATTTGGTCTTCTTGCAGAGATGATACTTATGTTGTATCATCTCTGTTGAGATGAGTCAACGTTATATGTTGACTACCTTTTCCTTAGCATGTCCAGAGTCTGGGAGACCTCCATTCAATTCSTTCCCCAGGATGAGAGGACTCAAACTAGCATCCTTATCACCTGGATGTGGCATTTTCTGTAAAAGACACTTGGTTCACAACTAAAGCCACCAAGCCACGTGGGAGAGCAAACAGCATGAGGCCTTGCTTCGTGGAGCAGGCAGATTACTGGGTCCTGGTCCCTGCTACAGAGACCTTTTCAGTGTCTGATACCAGGCGGGATACTTCAGCCCATTTCACAGGCACCCCTTGACAGCACTTAATGGTCTGTCTGACCTCTTCCAACCTTTTGGTTTTTATACGGGGCTGGAGAGTCCTCTCCACAACTTGGAGCCTGATCAGTTTGTAAGGAAATCATGAACTCAGTACGTAAAAACCAGTCTACGTGTTGCCTACCCCAGTAATGCTATTTTACTAATACTTCTGTCTCTAGAGCTGCATCTATAACTTCACTTGAGGCTGGTACTGAACATTTTCTCCTTCTGATATACAAGCTTAAAAAAGAAACAGAAGTAGGTCTCTATTTTTTAAATGTGTAAAATACTCTTTAAAGAAAGGACCATTCTTTGTTGGGATTAAGATCTGCTGCCCTAGCATATACTACATCTTCTGACAGGCCTTTCCAGTCCTAGACAAAAAGCCAGATTTACTTATATATATTTTTTGCTGGCCTACATCTATTATCACGTGTTTTGTTCTTTTGTATTTAGAAATTGGAGCTTAAATAATATTTTTCTTCAGAAATGAAATTGATAGAATGTATTATGCCACATCAAATGTTCTTTCCATATCAGTGTGCTTTTGTGCTAATAAATCCATTGGAGTTGTTAGTGAGTTTTAGAATGATCTCTTGTCTGCTTTAGATGGTTGTCATTGATTTTGAAAAGTGCTTGATGTACGTGAAATATGGTTTTGTAGATTGCATGGTTTAAACTTTGGAGACTTCTGCTTCAATTTACTACAGCTCTCAAATGCTTTTGGCAAAGGAAGCAGCCTGCCTCATGTAGGTCTGAAACCAGATGTAATTAGGAATGTTTCCCGTCAGGAAAAGTCTGTCTGGCTCTTTACATGATTGTTTTTGTATCGTCATTTTCTGTGAAAGCTGTTACAGGGAATTGGTGTCTGTCTTCACTGCAATCTGTCAGTGACTGGGAATCTTATAAGCTTTTTAGTGAATTTTGACTCACCAAAGATAAGATCAGCTTCAGCCAAGCCATCCTGGCAGATGATGATCTAACCTGCTTGTAGACATTTCTGAGCAACATGGGCTTCACAATTCGCACAGCCAGTGTTCTGGCCTGAACCAATCATGCTGAAATTAAAAGTCCAGCATTCTTTGTCCATCCCCCATTTGACATATTTCTTTCCTAAACTACCCAAACTAGTCTCCAGCTGAGGTCTTACGAGGGCTGCATGAGGAGGAAAGATGTACTCTTGTGGCTGTTGTCATCTTCTGCTGTCGGTGCACTGTGTCCATTGATCCATGGTCTTGCTTTTCACAGCATGACCACAGGCTTGGTTTGGTGGCAAAAAATTAATCCAGGTTTATGGGTGTGGTGGGTGTGGTGGGTTGACCTTGGCTGGACGCCAGGTGCCCACCAAGCTGCTCTATCAGTCCCCGTCCTCAGCTGGACAGGGGAGAGAAAATATAATGAAAGACTTGTGGGTTGAGAGACACGGGGACAGGGAGAGATCACTCACCAATTACCATCATGGGCAAACCAGACTTGACTTGGGGAAATTAATTTGATTTATTACCAATCAAATCAGAGTAGGATAATGAGAAATAAAAACAAATCTTAAAACACCTTCCCCTCCAACCCATCCCTTCTTCCCAGGCTCAACTTCGCCTCTGATTTTCTCTACCTCCTCCCCCCTCAGTGGCACAGGGGGTTGGGGAATGGGGGTTGCGGTCAGTCCATCACGTTGTCTGTGCCACTCCTTCCTTCTCAGGGGGAGGACTCCTCACTCTCTTCCCCTGCTCCAGTGTGGGGTCCCTCCCACAGGAGACAGTCCTCCATGAACTTATCCAGCGTGAGTCCTTCCCATAGGCTGCAGTTCTTCACAAACTGCTCCAGCGTGGGTCCTTTCCACAGGGTACAGTCCTTCAGGAACAGACTGCTCCAGCGTGGGTCCCCCACGGGGTCACAAGTCCTGCCAGAAAACCTGCTCCAGTGTGGGCTCCTCTCTCCATGGGTCCACAGGTCCTGCCAGGAGCCTGCTCTAGCGTGGCTCCTTCTTCACTGACCTTGGTGTCTGCAAAGTTGTTTCTCTCACATATTCTCACTCCTCTCTTCCAGCTGCTGTTGCGCAGCAGTTTTTTCCCCTTCTTAAATATGTTATCCCAGAGGCGCTACCACCATTGCTGATGGACTCGGCCTTGGCCAGCGGAGGGTCCATCTTGGAGCCAGCTGGCATTGGCTCTGTTGCACATAGGGAAAGCTTCTAGCAGCTTCTCACAGAAGCCACCCCAGTAGCCCTCCCACTACCAAAACCTTGCCAYGCAAACCCAGTACAAGTGGGTTAACCTTGGACAGCCACCAAACTCCCACTCAGCCAGTCACTCACTGCCAGGGCAGGGGCTGGGGCAGCAGCTCGTGTCTCTGACTGGGGTATCGGAGCTCTCCCAGTGCCCTTGTGCCCCTGGGCTCCTCTGTGTGTGTGCAAATGAGCCTTTTATCATATAACCTAATATTATACACTGGTCAAAACAATCCTGTGTTATTTTGTATAATCTAGAAAAGTGCACATTCCATCCCTGGCAAAGGATGCCACGCACCCTGTGTTTAACAGATTTGTCTCCCTTACCTGTTTTTACAGGATTGTTCACCTTGTGACATCCTGCTGACCTCCTTTTAGCATTATCTTAGGCGAACAGTTCATCTATGACCACATCTTCTGTGAGACCTGCTCTCACTACTGTGTCAGCAAAACCTTTATATGATTACAAATACAAATCAATGTCTACAGCAAGGTCTGCAGCGTGACATCTTCCGTAGGCTGCATACTGCTTTTCACGCGTGCCAGGATCATTTTTGCTTTTTCACACACCAGGACATTGTTGACTCAGGTCCAACTTGTGACTCACTATATCCCCCATCTCCTTTTTTGAATAGCTACTGCCTGGGGGGTTAGTCTGTATTGTGTGTTTGTACAGTGGATTTTTCCTGCCTTGCATGCTTTCATATTGAATTTCACCCTGTATATTTCAGACGTCAAGATCATCTGGGAATTTGACCTTGTTCTCAAAGAGGCTCAGCAGTGCCTTGACGCCATTTGAAAATTCATTAAAGACTTGCTGTTAAACACTGAGTAGAAGGATGGCACCCCACCTGATGCATTTTTCTCAAATTGGCAAAGAACTACTGATAAAAGTCCTGACCAACACTATGAAAAATACTAGTGTGAAATGCAGATATGGTGTCCTATTTCTGCATCTACTACACATGATTTTGTTTAGACTGTGGTCTTTCTTATTTATAATATAATATCTTGGAAAATAGTGTCCAAAACTCTGCCAATTAAACTGTATGAAATCCAAAACTTCTTTGCTGCCATCTGAACTTGTATCTAGTTTTGGAAGGAAATTAGGTAGGTTCAGTCATGATTTAATTCTTGGCACATGGGTATTTTTCTTATCTAACTCCTCCTTATCTTCCAAATTCTTACACATGGCTGGTCTGCTGATTTGATCCAGAACTTCACTGTGCATTTAAGCCAAACTGAAAGGTCTGTATTTGCCCAGGTCCCCTCTATTCCCCCTTTTCAGGACTGGGAATGCTTTTGACCTTCACAGTCTGTTGGTAGTTCACCCACCCTTTACAAATTCTCTCAGCTGACCACCAACAGACCCCAAGGTTAACCTCATAAAGCCAAACTGTATTGAGAATATCAAAGGCTCAAATGAATTTTTTAAACATAGAGTGGCATTTGGGATGCCTGAGCGTGTCTGAGCATCTGCATGGTGTGTGGGGTGTACTGCACCTTTCTGTACCAGCAGCTGGAGGTGGGGAGAACATCTCAAATAACACTAGCTACCTATGGCTTAGCAGTGCAGTCAAAGGCCGGCTGTACATACCTGCCTTCTGCTTTTTCTCATTGGCATTAAATGCTCCCTCTGTTCAGCAAAAAAGGCAAGTCCCCTTTTGAGTTTCTCACCGTCATCTGTCAGCAGTTTCCCCTCTTCCCTGAGAAGCTGATCGACAATTTCTGTAGTCTTCCTTTTACTACTAAAGTAGACCTGGTTTCCTCTTCCTGTTCTTCTGTGTAGAGACCTCTTTCTACCTTCTTTTTCCATAGGCATAGTTTACACTTTTGCTGTGAGTATATTTTCTCTGAGGAACTGCCAATTGTCCTTTGCTCTTCTCTCCTTCAGACTTACCTCCTATGAGATACTACTGTCTCTCTCCATGAGATTTGTTCAAGACCGAATGCTAAAGGTGTCTATGGAGTGAGTGAAAATTCTGGATCTGAGATTGCACTGACTATCATCGGGAGCTGCTCTTTTGAGAACAGATGTTGGAAGTTAGGGGACTCCCACTACTCATAGAATCGTAGAATCATAGAATCATTTAGGTTGGAAAAGACCCTTAAGATCATCAAGTCCAACCGAAAACCAAATCCACCACTAAACTATGTCCCTAGCGCCACGTCTACACATCTTTTAAAGACCTGCAGGGATGGTAACTCAACCACTTCCCTGGGCAGCCTCTTCCAATGTTTGACAACCCTTTCCGTGAAGAAATTTTTCCTAATATCCAATCTAAACCTCCCCTGGCACATTTAACTGCATTTAATTCTGTTTAATATCTTTATCAGTGATCTGGACAAGGGGATCGAGTGCACCCTCAGTAAGTTTGCAGATGACACCAAGCTGGCCGGGAGTGTCGATCTGTTTGAGGGATGGAAGGCTCTGCAGAGGGATCTGGACAGGCTGGATCAATGGGCTGAGGGCAATTGCATGACATTCAACAAGACTAAGTGTTGGGTCCTGGGCTTGGGTCACGACCCCATGCAACGCTACAGGCTGGGGGAAGAGTGGCTGGAAAGCTGCCTGGCGGAAAAGGACCTCGGGGTGCTGGTTGACAGCCGGCTGAATATGAGCCAACAGGTGGCCAAGAAGGCCAACGGAATCCTGGCCTGTCTCAGAAATAGTGTGGCCAGCAGGAGTAGGGAGGTGATCGTGCCCCTGTACTCGGCACTGGTGAGGCCCCACCTCGACTACTGTGTTCASTTTTGGGCCCCTCCCTACAAGAAGGACATTGAGGTGCTCGAGTGTGTCCAGAGAAGGGCAACAAAGCTGGTGAAGGGTCTGGAGAACAAGTCTTATGAGGAGTGGCTGAGGGAACTGGGACTGTTTAGCCTGGAGAAGAGGAGGCTGAGGGGAGACCTTATCGCTCTCTGCAATTACGTGAAAGGAGGTTGTAGCGAGGTGGGTGTTGGTCTCTTCTCCCAGGTAACTAGCGATAGGACGAGAGGAAATGGCCTCAAGTTGCACCAGGGGAGGTTTAGATTGGACATTAGGAAAAATTTCTTTCCTGAAAGAGTGGTTAAACATTGGACCAGGCTGCCCAGGGAAGTGGTGGAGTCACCATCCCTGGAAGTATTTAAAAGACGTGTAGATGAGGCGCTTAGGGACRTGGTTTAGTGGGGCATGGTGGTGTTGGTTTGACGGTTGGACTCGATGGTCTTAGAGGTCTTTTCCAACCTTAATGATACTATGATTCTATGATCCCATCCGGCCCCATASACTTGTGTGTGTCTAAGTGGTGTAGCAGGTCGCTAACCATTTCCCTGTGGATTATGGGGGTTTCATTCTGTTCCCTGTCCCTGCCTTCCAGCTCAGGCGGCTGGGTACCCGGAGAACAACTGGTCTTACYATTAAAGACTGAGGCAAAGGCGGCATTGAGTAGCTCAGCCTTTTCCTCAGCCTTTGTCACTATGTTTCCCCCCACATCCAACAAAGGATAGAGATTCTCCTTAGCCCTCCTTTTGTTGCTATTGTATTTATAGAAACATTTTTTATTGTCTTTTACTGCAGTAGCCAGATTAAGTTCTGGCTGAGCTTTGGCCCTTCTAATTTTCTCCCTGCATAGCCTCACGACATCCTTGTAGTCCTCCTGAGTTGCCTGCCCCTTCTTCCAAAGGTCATAAACTCTCATTTTGTTCCTGAGTTCCAGCCAAAGSTCTCTGTTCAGCCAGGACGGTCTTCTTCCCCGCTGGCTCATCTTTCTGCACGTAGGGACAGCCTGCTCCTGTGCCTGTAAGATTTCCTTCTCGAAGAACGTCCAGCCTTCCTGGACCCCTTTGCCCTTCAGGACTGCCTCCCAAGGGTCTCTGTCAACCAGGCGCCTAAACCGGCCAAAGTCTGCCCTCCGGAAGTCCAAGGTAGCAGTTCTGCTGACCCCTCTCCTTACTTCTCCAAGAATCGAAAACTCTATCATTGCATGATCCCTGTGCCCAAGACRGCCTCCAACCGTCACATCCCCCACAAGTCCTTCTCCGTTCGCAAACAACAGGTCCAGTGAGGCGCCTTTCCTAGTTGGCTCCTTCACCAGCTGTGTCAGGAAGTTCTCTTCCACACTCTCCAGGAACCTCCTAGACTGTTTCCTCTCCGCTGTATTGTATTTCCAGCAGACATCTGGTAAGTTGAAGTCCCTCACGAGAACAAGGGCGAGCGATCGTGAGACTTCTCCCAGCTGGTTATAGAATACTTCGTCTGCCTCTTTATCCTGGTTGGGTGTCTATAACAGACTCCCACCATGATATCTGCCTTGTTGCCCTTTCCCCTGATTCTCACCCATAAACACTCAACCCTATCGTCACCATCATTAAGCTCTAGACAATCAAAACACTCCCTAACATACAGGGCTGCCCCACCACCTCTCCTTCCTTGTCTATCCCTTCTGAAGAGCTTATAGCCATCCATTGCATCAATCCAGTTGTGTGAGTCATCCCACCATGTTTCCGTGATGGCAACTATGTCATAATTTTCCTGCTGCACAGTGGCTTGCAGCTCCTCCTGTTTGTTGCCCATGCTGCGTGCGTTGGTGTAGATGCACTTCAGTTGGGMTATTGATCCTGCYACCTTTACTGGGGAGAAGCCCTAATTCCTATGGGACTGTTCTCAGGTGCTTCCGTGGTTTCTAATACATCGACAACCTTTATGTGTTTGCTTCCGCATGGATCTCCATCCCCTACCTCCACTGAGGTGCCTAAGCTGYTGTGCGCATTAGTACAGGGACATTTCAGATGTGCTCCAGTGTACTTAGCACAGTGTGGAGCAGACTGAAGGACCTCGCTAGCACACCATCCCTCAAACATTGGCGTGCTTCCTCCAGGCTTATCTCTAGCGAGCCTGGTTTTATCCCTTTCCCCATTCAAATCTAGTTTAAAGCTCTTTCAATGAGCCCTGCTAACTCAACGGCAGATACCATTGCTCCCTGGTCGAGCCGGCAGAGTCACGGCACCCTTCCTGCGTGCCCTTCCATGCAAACTCCCACGCAAACGCCGCACCACGCCCTGTTTGCTTGCACTGTTTGTGGTGCTGCCCAGGGGTTTCTTTTATACGTGGGGGGGCTTGGCCGCCGCTGCTCCTGGCCCYGGCCAGGTCTCGTCAGCCACTGTGGTGTGAGCTGCAGGCTCCTGGCAGGTCTCTCTGCTCCCCTGAGGTTCTCCCGGTTTGGGAACCCCCGCTGTGCACCGTGCTAGAGCACTGCGCTGCCGATTGTGCCAGCACCGGAGCTGCTTGCCTCAGCTACTGAATCTTCATTTGCTTCTTTCATTTGCTTAATTTGCCATCAAAATACAAAGTTTCTGGCAATTCTTTCCATCTTTATCTGATCTCCTCTAGGGCTTCTCTGCTGAAAAATGGCAGCATTAAGAGAATTTGCATTTTCAATCCAGTGCACCTGATATAGACAACACAGTGCTGTGGGGCAGTTATAAATCAAATTTTTCAAGTAAATCATGGAAATGAAGTGTTGAAGATTATCGGCATGTAGCTGTTTAGAATTGTCTTAAATGACTTCATCATAAAAGAATATCTAAGTAGTTCCAATAATTAAACCGAACCAAGTTCTCTGCTCCCTACTGTTAAGTAATGCCAAATGCAAACTGTTTTTCGTTATATCTCCAAAATTGAAAGCACATTCTCCATAAAAAATTAATTGGTTTAACCTGGCTTTGCACTTACTCCTAAGAAATCACTATGTTGGCTGTAGGCCTGCGGCCGTGAAAACAGCATGGTATTGAAAATCTTTACTTTTTTCAAGCTTCTTTTTKGATCATCAGCATGCTGGCTCCATTAATAACTTTTTAGGTTACTGGAATCTGTTCTTTGAGAATGGAAAGAATGACCTTCCTATTTAATTACATCCAAACTTTTCCCTTTCCTTCTTTCTTTTTGTTGATGTTTTGGTAAGCTGTTTCCCATAGAAGGCACTGATGATTCTAGTTCCACCAAAATCCTTGGCAAGTAGATATTAATGGACCTTTAAAAGGCTGGTACTAAGGTACTGGTCAAAGCTTCCTTCCTCTGTGTTAATAACACAGCATTTTGACAGTATGGAAATGACATACATCTTTAATAGTATACACTTAAAAGTAGGGGATAACACAAAATCAATGCAACTTTCAACCAGAATAAACACACAGAACATGATACACTCTGCCCACTGTTAAGTTTCACATTTGGATGATATGAAACCTGTTTTCCTGTTAGTTAAGAGAAGCCACCACCAACTTTCTTCTATGAACAATAAAATCAGTACTGCAGCATTTATGCTATTATTTTCATCTTAAATTCAGTTTATTTTATGCTGTATTTTCAGTTTTCTTTATGGTGATTTTTTTTTCTATTAACAATGCAATGTTGCATCATGAAAATTAGTTCTTGTTAATTAAATACATTAGCCTGCAGTGCTTGTTAAAGCTCTAATTCAGTCCAATAGTTAAATAGATGYTTAATTCCTGTGTATTTTTCAGGTCAGTCACAAATAAGGACAATTTCCTGAGTGAGTCATGGGTCACTGTTCTTTGGTACCTTGGAAGATCAGGCTGTGCTATTTTACTTTACCTAGAATACTAGACTAGAAGGATCATCAGACTCTGCTTCCTGCTATTACAGGTACACACAGTTTCTTATCCCTGCGATCTGCTGATCAGGATCTGTCTCAAAACTGCTTTGTTCTTTTTATTCATGTTTACTGGCTGTGATCCAGGCTTTCAGTGCTCAGAGAGTTGGAAACTTTCTCCTGGTTTCTATCTAAATGTATTCATGCCCAGTTTATTTGTCCTGCATTAACCTAGTTCTGCCCCTCTGGAACTGAAAAAATGGAGGGAAGGAAGTAATTTTTAATAAAATCTTTACTCCTTTTGTCATGACAGCTTGAGCAAGCCCTTTGCCCCCAGTTGCCTTTTGCACAGCAGCCCAGTCGCATTACAGGCCTTTTCTTCACCATGTCCGGTTTGGGTTCTCGAGTGTGGGACCTCAGTGGCTCAGAGTACAGCAGGTGAGGTTTCTCCAGGAATAGGGACACCAAGGTGCTGTGAGATACAGTGACATTTGTATTTCACTGTATATGCTGGAAAAATCTCATCTTGTGTGTCCTAGGAACACCTTTGCCTTTCTCACAGATGAAGCAGTGGTGATGGGCAATTACCAACCAGACTTCCTCCTCAGTTGTTCCAAGTTATACTGCCCTATATAAATTATTCCACTAGCTAATTGACCTGACAACTAAATGTCACTGATCGCTTCCAAATAGCATACTTAAATTTCCACTCTCACTGATATTATTTTGACATGTTCTCTAAATATTGTTTATCGCCATATCTGTCAGGTATTTGTTCTCTACATCGTATGCAGTAAATTCCTTTAGCTGTTTTTCTCATGTCACACCTTGAAATTCTTCTGTTGGACTTGCTGCCCCCGTCTGGCACTATTCCACTTTATCTCAGACTTCTGGATGCCAATATATATCCTGTTTCTGCATGTCAAAGCATTTGCAAGGGTCAGCAGGAAATGTGCCATTGTACAGAATCCTACTCTCTAGGCAGATCATCCATTAGGCAAAAGAAACAGGAGACATTTCTACTACTTCACTTAATATCCAAAAAAATAAGAGTTGCTTCATGTTGTATGAACTCTTTGGGACAGCCTGTGGAAGCAATAAAATTTAACAGAAGGTTTAGAAACCATTGTGTCATTTAAGCAAACTGTGGCTCCTCCGCAGTGCTCCAAGCTAATTTGTTGTTTTTCTGAAGCCCAACATTATTATGTCTAAATATATATCCGCGGGGGAAATGTACACATTAATGCATATGTATGTACAAAATAAAAACAAGCAAATAGTAACCCAGCCACTATTAAGAATTAAGTTTTTAAAGACCACAAGAAAATACTGTGGAGGTAAAATAGGTGCTGTGCTCACTCATGTCTCTGTGAAATATTGTACTCATTCAAATCAATTATCCTTTTACAGATGTGATTTCATAAAGGGATAATTAGTTCATGTCTGGAATTGCATCAGCAAAACCAATCTATTTTAATTGTTTCTGTATCAGTGAACTGCAGCACTTTTTTTTTCTAGCCACAAAACAAATTTAATCAACTCTGCCAAATAAGAAGTCATTTGTCACTAGAAAGATGAAATTGTTTATTTTTGCTGTCAGCCAAAAAAAATATTTGCCATGTATCTGTGTGCATACGTTTTTTGCATCTCTAAATGCACCTATTTTGGACTTATAAAAATCCACTTGCACTGGAGAATCATGTAGGTGATTCTCCTTTTTTTCCATTACCTTTCATAGAAGTTGTTCTTGGGTATACAAGGACTGTGCATGGCAGAGGTCCTGTTGACTCCTGTTTAGAGGCTTCTTTAACCAGGTGAAATTAAAAATCTCTGCCTGCAAGGTTGGTTTTGAAAGTCCCTTGTGACACATGAACGATGAAACATTGCCTTTTGTTTTTCTCAGGAGGAATTTATTAAACAGAGCAAACTAATACAAAGGTGAGAAAGCTCAGTGGATAAACAGCACATTTTGAATGAAATTCAGTCAAAATGTAGTAAATATTTCCCCGTATACATGAATACAGGAGGTGCATCCCAAAGACTTTTCTCCATCCCAGCAGAGTGGGTGGATGTGGATGTATAGACCCATACAGGATGCGCTTTGCAAACCTCAGGCTCCAAGGGCAGTGAATTTGCCTGGTCCTCTGCAGCCAGCAAGCACGAGCCAGTGCACTACAACCAGCACCGGGAGCTGTGGGTCTGCCCCATCCAGCCTGGATATGCTGGCACTGAGGAGGGAGCAAAGCACATCACCAGTCCATGCTTTCTAGTCTTCTCTGTGTCTTCTTTATTACATGATGGACCAGGTGCTCTAATTCGTGTGTGTAGAGTAGCCAGTCCTATTGGTGACTTTCTTAACCACCTCATGAGGGTTGGTTGCTAACGAGCCCTACCACAGACCTTTCCATCACCATTCCTGCCCTACCAGTGAAGTACCAGTTCTCCATCCATTTGCATACCAAGGCTGCCTCTGTAATTTCCAGCATACTCCTCCGCACAGGAATGTGGCTTGATGTGCTGGTAAATCCCTTGACTGTTCCCCATCAAGAATTTGTCGTGTTCCAACTTGTGCAGTCCCCAGCAGTCCCTGGATACAATTCAACAGCTGGTATGGTCCAGGGATCATTCCCCAAAGTGGTTTGTGTGCAGCCACCTTGTCTGGGGGACTACCATGGTTTACTAACATGGGTGCGGGCTGATGTGTATCACTTGACTTCAAGGTCCAGGAACATTTATTTGTCATCATAGGGAGCCAGCATGTCCTACCACATCCTTTTCTCTGTGCCTGTCACTTACMCTGTGGCACCTGCCATTTCAAATCTCAGCTACTGCAATAGACCCTTATTTGCTCTCAGTCCAAACCATTTTCAAAAGCCTCCTGCATGTCAAGATCACGTCTGTGCTCAGATGTGAGCTAATCCCATCACTCAGCAGCAAACACACAGCTCTCTGCTCCTACTGAGCCTTATTCCACAAGGTGCAGTCTATTTGTAGAGCAATAGCTCTCGCATCTCTCAGCCTGTCATTGATGTAGCTGCCAACCKAAACATTAACTACAATAATAAATAGTAAGAATTTTCCCTAGAATATGAACAGTAGGGATCTATTTCCTGGCGTATTTCTTTCCTAGGCCTTGGAATACAATAATCTGATAAAATTCTTATTAATATTAATAATAATATATTGTCACTGCTTGATGAGACAATTGGAATAGCTGAAGTCTACCCACAGTATTTTGAGTCATGTCTGTTCTGATAAGACTTAGACCTCTGGAGTAGAAGGCAGAGATTTGCAGCATGACTCTCATGACTCTGTGCATTGATAGCTGGATAATTGGGAAAACAAGGGCAATTCAGACTCTGATTCACGTTGGATTTACCTGCAGTGCTGAAGAGGTTACCAGCCTGGAAGATAAACTCTTCAACTGTTGCAGCTAAATCAGAGATGATTGTGAATCTGAGTCGTCAGCCTGCACAGTTTACAGCTTGAAGTTTTAAAGTCAACTGAGATTGATAGTGGTTTACATTTACTGGCAATAGCAAAATCAGCACCACACCTAATCAGTAATCTCACAGGGACAGTTAGGAATGGCAGGCTTTTAAATCACCCTGGCCTGAAGTGCCCGGTCTTGTGAAAAAGGTGGCTTTAAGGACAGGACTATAATATCTGACTCTGAATTCACAAGCCCATGTTCATCAGCCCTGTGGATTTCAGTGCAATAATGAAAAATAGCTGACCTGTGGTATTGTGATAAGTATTTTTCCTCCGGAGAGTTTCTCTGCATATCTCTTGATCTCATCAGAGATCTTGTCAAATGAGATGACTGGAGTAGGTTTATCGAAGTGGGTGAAAAAAAAAAAGAACTGGCTAATTAAAACCCAATTAGTTTGATGCCAGTTATATCTAACACTTTAGAAGAATTTTTTAAGGAAAATACAGACGTACAGAGAAATGAATTAATATGCTACAAGACTTTGTCAAAAACAGGTTCTCCAGAATAATCTGAAGTCTTCATTGATAAGATATGAGATTCTCTACATTAGTCAACAATGCATTTTTCTCTTGACGTGTAAGAAATTATTACTTAAGATGAATAAAATGGATATCAGTAAAGGACTGTGAACTGAGTAAGGATGAAATTAAAAGAAAATTTTCAATAGGTTGTGATGAGGATTAAATTATCACAGGGGAAAAAAGGCCTCTGGCTTTGGAAACTAATATTTAAAAGCATGCATTAACAACCTCTACAGAAAAAGCAGGGGTAAACTTAAGAAAATTGCTTATGAGAAAAATTAAGCAGCGTTTTCATCTCAGAGCAGGCTAGGGATATAATTTAGGAAGAGTTAGATGAGCATAGGGTGGAGGTGGCCTAAAACATATCAGAATGAAATGCAAGTCACACAGGCCTTGAGAACAGGAATTTTGGCTGCAGCGTGAGAGATCATGATATAAAATAGAGGAGACATACCTGACTGTCCATTCAAATGTACTTCCAAGATTAGGATTACCAGACAAGATGCTTTTAATGGAGATAAGGAAATGCAAGACTGTCATGAGACTTTAGCTGGAATAGCATGGGAATTCTGGTTTCCCATGTCTGAGAAAAAGAAATATGAACTGAAGCAGGTGGAGAAAAGGATAACCCAGCAGTTTATTTTATTGGAGGAAACCAAAAGAACTTCATTTATTTCACATGGAAAAATGATACCAGAATACATCCATAATAGGTGTGTGCCTCCATCCAGGGAACGCAATTCCTGGTAGAGAAGACTGGCAGGTCCCCTTCAGTGCTGCATGCCTGGTAGGGAAACACAGTTTGGTGCCAAAATGGTTCCAAAGAAAGCATTTCAAGCCATTCTGAAAAAGTATTTCAGTTGTGTAAAGGTCAAAAAGTTTCATTGCCCTTTGAAAGTTCCTGAACAAGCATGTGGCATATGAAAGTTATTAAATTGGAGGAGGTGAGGGACATCATATGGAGAGGTGGGATCTCAGCTCCTCGGTTTCTCACTGCATGGAAGTGCAGAGGGATGTGACTGCCTCGACTTACTTTGGTTGAAGGCTTTCTTGTACATTTTCTGGTCTGTGCCACCTTCTGCAGATTACCCCAGGCACAACTTGAGCCAGCAGGGTCCAGGAAACCTTCCCAGTAGCAGTTTGCTGATGCCTCCTTGACAACGTGGACAGATCAGAGGAATACCACGGCACTCTGCCCCAGCTTGTGCAGTGTCTGCACTCCGCTGCAATGCGCTGAACTAACACTGAGTGGTAGTAAAACTCATTGGCTGTGGAGTCCAGACCCAGACTTGCGAGGAAAGGATGAAGTTTCCTATCAGATTTTGATGTGAAAGAAGGGATTTAATAAAAATATCGATGCTAGTATTTCATTCAAGGTCTATGAAGAACCTCAAGGCTTGTTTATCCATTGGTTAAACAGATGTAACAGCCCTTACCTGCTTCAAAGAGGATTCATAAGACGGCAATCGACAAATACTTTTGATAGTAGAAAAGACCTTTGATGCTTGAAAATGGAAAATGCTATTTTTACTGGACTTATACAACAATCCAATTACTGTTTTGAAGGACCAGAGGGAGAAAAACAAACAGATTTGGTCAAGACTGAGGTTCTTTGCCATGATTACACTGAGACCTAAATATAAAAAATAATGACAATAGGCTAAGAACGAACTGATTCAAATAATTATCTTCCAAACTCAGAATAAGTAGAAATGTAAAAAGAAATATTGGAGAAGATAGGCAAGGGYCCTTCTGTCAGATCAGCTGTTTCTGTGTCAGGACTAATGGAAGCAGTGTATCAGGTTAGGAAGGCACAGTCACAAAACTAATGAAAATATAGGGGGATGATAAATGTGTTTTGCTACCATCCTAAGACCTAGGTGTCCCTGAAGAGCTTACTGCAGAAGAAAGTGCAGGACACAATTGTGTAATTGCAGGGAAGGCAAGACTGAAGTCACCTAAATTAAGAATGAATTTAGACTAATGTTCTGCAGAATTTGGATACCAACAGCTCAGACCGCTGCTTCAAAACGGCAGTTCTCTTGATATTCTCCTTATTGTCCATTGTCTACGTAGAATCATAGAATCATAGAATCATTAAGGTTGGAAAAGACCTCTAAGATCATCAAGTCCAACCGTCAAACCAACACCACCATGCCCACTAAACGATGTTCCTAAGCGCCTCATCTACAYGTCTTTTAAATACTTCCAGGGATGGTGACTCCACCACTTCCCTGGGCAGCCTCTTCCAATGCTTAACCACTCTTTCAGGAAAGAAATTTTTCCTAATGTCCAATCTAAACCCCCCCTGGTGCAACTTGAGGCCATTTCCTCTCGTCCTATCGCTAGTTGCTTGGCAGAAGAGACTGACACCCACCTCGCTGCAACCTCCTTTCAGGTAGTTGTAGAGGGCAATAAGGTCTCCCCTCAGCCTCCTCTTCTCCACACTAAACAGTCCCAGTTCCCTCAGCCGCTCCTYGTGTCTCTTTGGTCAGCCCCAAAGTCCCCTATCCATATAAGTGCAAACATTGCACATCTCTGCTGTCACCCATTCAGATCAGGTTGGTACCCATGTCAGCTTCAAGATCCCTTGACATTCAGCTTTGGGCACCAATGCCTAATTCCATCCAAGAGCCTGAAGAGCTTCTGGCCCATGGTGCTATACTTGCAGGAGCCCTCTGCCATGCATACATCCATATGGCTGACAGACCGCAGATGTTCAAACCCATGACAGTGAAGAAGTCAGTACCTAGAAAGCAGGAATTTAACCTTCCCTGATGTGAGGGGTTTTGAGTCTCTGTCTCTCATGTCCCCAGCCATCGTGCTCCAAGGACATGCACTCCATCCCTCTGGGTGCACAGCCAGGAGTTCAAGATTTGTGAGACCAAGAGAAGAACAGAGGAACAACAACCTGACTCTACTCTGAGAAAAGCAGTGAGGTTTCTGTCTGGGCTAATAAACCTTGTTGAAGGAGAGAGTGAAGGTAGGTGTCGTTTGGTCCTGAGCACTGCTGTAGTAACAGTTTAGCAATTGAAAAGTTCTGCACTACACAAYTGTGTGTGAAAAGGACCTGCCAGACCGACCTTTCTTGTCATTAAAGTTTGCTTCCATTGTGCAGACTTGTTTAAAAATGCCTCTCTCCATGCATTTGTTATGTGCTTTCCCATCTGTCTCCTAGAAAAGGAAAAAATGTCATTTGAATATAATGGAAAACCTACTCCCATGATTAAATGCAATGAAGAAACCATTGAATACAATGATTTTCTAGCAGAAGACTCATACATCTTGAAATCAATAGAGTTGCATTTGCTTGCTGTGATGAGCCAATGGGCCACCTATGGCTGGCAGAGGCTGGATCAGCTGGCTGGCTGCAGGACTCCTGAAGCATGTATTATAAAAACATGAAAAAGAGCAAATTTGTCCTGTCAGCTGTTTTGAGAATAAATCGTGTGCTGGGCAGTACACGAAGAATGCACCACAATCAATCTCCTACCTAACATCTCAGCCTGTCTCTTTTATCTCTTTTGTGCATGTGTAGTCTCACCACTGCCCTGAATCTGGCCCTGATTCTGCCCTCTTGCCTGCCCCATCTCTTGGCTTTGTCACTGTGCTGACATCATCTACCTGCCTCTTCGTCATAATGTGGGCATCTTCCCTTTCCCCTCTCCTGGCCATTCAAAACACTGCTGCTCATGACATCCATTATCTCTTCCAACTGCTTATGCTGTTCACTGGCCTACAGTATATCCAGGAGAAACTAGTTGAAACTATTTCACAGCCTACATTTTTTGCCCTCTTTTCCTTGCCTTCCTCATCTTCCTGTCCTCAGCTGGGCCTTGGCATCAGCTCAGTTGCTTGCTTTGTGCTTTCATGTGAGCTCCTCTGTGCCTTCTCTGAAGTTTCCACTTGCATTAGGCAGGAAAACCGCACAGACAGCTCTGAAACTACTCTGTTATGATTCTCCTCTGAAATCCCTCCCTAAAACACCTGTTTGCTGTGTGAGCAGGGCTTAGGTCCTTCCTCTCCTGAAACCGCTGGCCTTACCACTTTGACCAACAGTGTGTGCTGGTTTCCTTGTATTTTCCTTGCCTACCTGCTGCCTCTCATCTTACATTTACCCCGTGAGCTCTGCAAGGCAGAGAGCTCCCCTTTGCCCTGTTTGCAGGAGGAGGACTGGTACAGAGGTACTGTCCAACTAAATTAATACCCTACAGGCAACCATTTGCTCTTTTTGTTAAGGCAGGATCCATTTTCTTCCATTGCCTCTCCATGTTATTTTTCATGCTCACTCCTATGAACAAAATACTCTCCTTATTACTGTATGACATGTACTTTTCCTCACCCCAACTCCTAAGAGAGGCCTACGTTTTTACAACAGCTCTCTTAGACTCCCGGCTCTCCAGGCTTGGCCCTTCTTGTGCTGTGTGTATTTTATTTTTAAGCCCCGAAAGGATCCCTGTTAGCCTGACCTTTGCTGCAACACACGCCAAGATAGCAATATTCCACCCTGCTATGCTGAATGTCATCAAGGCCACTGGGCTGTTGG
Source organism: Phoebastria nigripes (assembly GCA_035582835.1). NCBI lineage: Eukaryota > Metazoa > Chordata > Aves > Procellariiformes > Diomedeidae > Phoebastria > Phoebastria nigripes. Next base: position 496,645 of record JAYKAV010003024.1, on the reverse strand, counting down.
GAAACGCACTCAGATTGGTCTGAAAAGCCCAGAGAGAGAGTTATCAACTATTTCTCTTGGCTCCGGCAGAAATTTCTGCAGCTGTTGTTTTAAAAAAAAATTTCCAGGCTGGCTTTTTAAGTTTCAGCTTTCAGCCCTCTTATCCCAATTATGTCTTCGTTAGGCACATGAAAGAACTCCTTAAAGTCCAATATATTCTACAACTGCAGTCTGGTCACTTTTCAGCCATATCCTGTACCTTCAAGAGTATAATAAATAGCATAATGAAAATAATAACTAATAATGATGATAGAATCCATTATTCTCAGAAGAGACAAAACACACAAAGTACAAAACATACAGAATCAAAAGTGAAGGCTTGAGCATAGCCCAAGACATTTCATAAGCAGAAAAATGAAGGCTTGAGCATAGCCCAAGACATTTCATAGGCTGGGACATAATTGCTCTTGATTTCTTTATATTGGCTTTTTATCTCAAAGAAGCCAGATGATGAATTGCCAAGTGATTTATCATAAGCCGTTAGTATGTGGTTTCCCTCYGTTCCTCCTCCTCCTCATGCCCTCCTCCTTTGCCTTTGGATTCTTTCCTTTTGATATTTGTAAGTTTACACAATTTGGAAAGGCCAAAAAATGCAGAGCACAAGCCTTTTACACTCTGCACCCAGCTGGCCTCCTTCTTACTATACACTGCAGTTGCACTCGGGGAACTCAGTCGTCTTTGGTGTTAGACAAACGCATTTAAGAAGGTGCTCCTGCCCTAAAAGATTTGCACTGAATAGATGAAGCATCTAAGAGAAAGAGGATAAACGACAATGACTCATCCCAAGTCAGCGGGCAGGCAAAGGGCAGGCCTGGGAAGGAATTTATATCTCAGTGATGCCTTAGTCACTGCTTTTCCCATAAGCTAGTGTCCTTTTCTAAGGACAAAGAATATTGTGCCTGAGAAATTGGGTGTTTCTCTAACATGTCAATGGCCAGCCAGTCCATAAAGGACCACTGGGGTGGTCCAATGCAGGTTAATAATCTTTCAATGTATCTGTGTCCCTAGAAAGCACGACTGCATTTTTAAGCTGATGGTCGGATCTAGGTTTCCTGGGAAAAAGCAAGGGAGAGATTTCAGTGCCCCTTCTTGCCCCCACCCCAATAGACCCCATTGCAATTCCTCCATCACAGCGCTCAAACCTTGAGTGCTGTGGATGTTGGGGCCCTGGCACTCCCCACCCTTTGATCCTGATGGCTGGTTGTGGGCAGCTGGAGGCAGCTTGCAATGCTGGCAGCATCAGGGTATACATTTTTCATCTTCCCTGTGATAGGAACAGAGGTGARGAGTTCAGCGCTCTCCCTTACCTCCACTGACATCAGTGCTGTGTCAGCCGTGATGGTATTAGCACAATCTTTTAAGAGCAGTTCATCTCATTACTATGGTGTGCACTCCCTGAAGGCCACGGACAAATGTTAAAGTCTGGAAGTGCGTGTGATGTCATGGAAGAAATATGAAACAGCAGCCGAACTGCTTGCTGCTACAAGGGCAAATTTTGGTTAATGTTTCCTATTAACTCCTAGCTCCTTCTGTCATCCTGCTATCGTGGTAGCAAGAGACTAAAGGAAATAGCTCTCGTCTTCTGCTCGAAATTGCCATTTGCCAAGGATTTGCTAGAGGTCTAATTAAGGCAGAATAAATGTATTTTGCATTTCTCACCCAAGAGGGTAGTTTAGCTCATAATCAGTGGAATGAATACAGCGTGTTTCTGACTGAATTTCCAGTGCTAATGAAAAGGGATACTCTGAATAATGAAGACAAATGTACTTCAAATGAAGAATTAATACTGCTCATAACAGCACAAATATGAAAATCCTTATTCTTAGAACAAACTCTTTGCTACTATTAGGCACTTATGTGTCTAAACCTCTGTTAGAATCTACAGCTGGAATAGACAAATATTTATGCTGATATTTAGTACTTAGTACTAATGTGGCTGTAATTTATATTCCCCCATAAGCATGTCAGAATGCCACTTTGTGTGCTTTGTGCTGTGGCATTTCCACTTTCGATTTTAATGTCCCTGAAGCAAATCTTCATGGGGAAACCCATTCTTCCAACCAAAGAACAACTGTTCTCAAATCTCTCTGGTGCTCTCTGAAATACAAATAATAACACTAATAAGGCCCAGAAGCTTCTGCACTGAACAATACACAAATAGCTTGTGAGAAATGTTTTCTTCACAGGGGACCTTATGTTCTTGAACAAGATGCATCAAGTGATTTTTGCAAACAAGCAGTTATGGAGGGAAACCATAGCTAGCCAAGATAAGTGGTTATGAAGGCTATCTATAAATGTACGTTGCGAGAATGTCTTGTTTTTACAGACAGAAGCAAACAAAAAAATGTTCATGAGATCACAGGCCTTAGTAAGCAACAGCCTTGCTTGCTCCTGCTCCAGGATCACTTAGAGACGCATGTCCTCTTGACAGCCTTTGCCCGACAAACGGATGCAGGCTTACATCTGCAGAGGTTCTTAAAGACGGATGAGATGTTTAACCAGATTGCTCTCTCCCATACCCTTTCTTGGAGCTCCCACAGCTTTCCCTTATCATGCACTTGAAACGACATTCTTGACACCCTCAACTCACCCTCCCTGCTTCTAGCAGGCCAAATGGGCAAGCAGAGCACACATCTCCAGTAAGACAAAGGAGCATGTCTCATCCCCTCCTAGGGGAAGCCTGAGCCTGGCCGCATAAAGCTTTCCCACAAAACTAAATTGAAGCCCAATTTCAAAACTTAACGTGTTCCTGAGGGCTTTGTTAGAAGAGTGATGCAGACTGCTGAAGGTGGCAACTGGTCGAGGATTAAGACTCTGAGATCAGAAACATATTGTAAAATCTAGGACATATTTTCTTGCTAGGTCTTGCTTTTGCACGGTGATTTGCTGTCACTGTTTTGCAGTGAAATTTCAGTAGTGGTGGATTGTCAGTTGGTTGGAGTGTAACCTGGAAGGCTTCCTCTGTTCAAATCTCATTTTGTTGACATAAGTGACTTGAACAGGACTTGGAGGTGCAGAAGTCTTTTGGCTCACAGCTGCATTTAATGATAATTCACCATGATGGACTCTATACCATAATTTGTCTTAATCTCTCAGTCTACTTTTTAGAAACAAAGATAGCAATCGGCTTTGCAGAACTATTATGTCATCCTACAGAAGATAGTATTTTAACCATTGCTATTAATACCTTAAATGTATTATTCAAGGCTTGCCCTGTCCTTGCTTTATAGACTGTAGCTGTCTGCCAGACTAACTCCATTTGCTCCCATTTAATAAAGTGTTATAATAATTTCTCCAAATTCATTTTTTTGCAGGTTTTCAATGAACTAGTGCTGTTTACTCATAAGAAAAGTCATTGGTCGTATCTTGGTTCCTTGTGATAATGAAGATATTGGCTTACACAGTGAATAGCTGTTCCTTTGCCATCAAGTTTATGTTAACATTCACAGTATCAAATTAAACAACATTTGAGGATCAAATATGTGACAATAACTGGAGGGGCTGAAATAATTGCAAAGGTTAGGTCACGGTGATCAAGCTTCCAAATGCATTTTACAGTCTGCAGGTTATTTCTCCTTCCTTCAGGTGTCAGAACTCATTTAGGCTTTAGAGACTGCCATAAAAGGCAATCAGATCTTCCTTTCCAATCTCCAAAATCATTTTAACACAAGTAATATCAACAGAGTCACATCATTTAAAGCCTTCTCCTACCGCCGTACAGCTGCTCAGGCAGTTAATTACAATATGTTCCCAGGATGAGAGGCTGAATAGGCAGTCACATTTCTGCGCTTCATTAAAATGAGCTTAGCAAAATTAGGCTGATAGGATAATGGGGATACCTTGTGCAGTTTCCACGATTCCCAGCAGCAAGGATTCTGCCAGATGTTCCTCTCTTTGTGTAAATTATATACCTTGTATTTGTTGACTAGGAATAAGTAATGGGCACATGCTTTCATCTTACATCAAGCTGCTGAACAGAATTGTTTTAAAGCCTTATAAATGAATGCAGCATCTACTTGTGCAAAATAACAGTATATCTACTATCAAGCTTATCATTTAGTGCTGAGGAGAGATAGGAGCTTGTAATATTTTTGTTAGGAAAGTACAGGAAATGAGCCACTCCATGAGAACAGGTGCCTTACACGAAATACGTCGTTTTTGCATCTTCATCATTTCAAGTATAAAGGTTCTTTCTAAGTTTATGCAGCTCTTCTCTCTCACTTCAAGAGTTATTAAGACTGGAAATTAAAATTATTTTAATAGCCTTGATTTGTCCATTGCTGATTCATTTGCAGAGGGTCAGGGCCCCAAAGGTGGGATTCATCTCATCTGTCTGTCTCTCTGAAAAACTGTCATCTAGTTAGCTACGTTCAGTGTAAAATAATTAGGGGAACAAACTGCCCTTCAGGGAAATCTGTCTTAGGAGAGGAAACACCTTTGATTACTGAAAGAGCTCCAAAACCAGCTTGAGACAAATCAGCTAAATGAGAGGTACCTAATGTCAGAAAGGGTGAATTCAGGCCAGAGAGGCCCATTTTTTGAACCCATCCATTAATAAGCTTTGCTTGATTAACAGAAAGATGTCAGATTCAGATGAAATAAAGTTATTTATTGTTGTTTGTTGTTTTTTTTGGGGGGTGGTGGTTTGTTTTGTTTTTCAGGCTGTACCTCTTAGTTTCTGTTTTTCCTTTTCACGGTAACAAATGAGGGACTTTGGCATTCCCTAGCATCCTCCTCTTGGCTTAGCACAGAGTGGAATGAATACAGGAGTGCAGGTCATGCTTTATCAAGCCCCTTTAGCCATTCCTCTGAGTGGATAATGAGGGGCCAGTGTGTGTGGCTCCCATGTATGAGGTTAGGGAAAGAAAAGTGCTATGTCCTATTTCCAGCAGCTGGTTTTGGTCCTCATCTCTGGGACATATGCAACAAGCTAAGTAGAATCTAAATTGGAGACTTCCAAGACCCAAACAATGAACAAGACTATTAAATCTGACTTCAGGTGACTCATTTGTCCTCAGGTGTAGCCCATTGGATATTGCAGACCACGTCCCTTTGCAGAGGGAGCATATGAGGCATATTCTGCTGGATACTTCAAACATTACACCTGCAATTTTGGGGTTTCATGGTCAAATGCCAAGTCAGAAATAAGCCTTCAGTATCTGTTCCTTTACTAACCACACTGCAATGAAAATGACAAATAGTGTGAGGCTATTACTTTTAAATGGCCACGGGGGGAAAGTAGGTGTCCCTTCCTGTGCTGCTAGCAAGAGCTGTATTCTAAAGATAAGTGAGTGAATCAATTGCTGAGAAAAGTAAGACATTATTCCGTACACCATCCATCACAGATATACCTATTATTTATGATATACGGATAAAACAGGAGGGATTTTCATTTTTTTTTAAATGCCTATTGTTCTATAGCAGTGGGGTGTGTGTTTTTATGAACAGACATATGTGTAATTCCAGTATGTGCAGTTTTATCGTATTCAGAATTGCTGAAAATAATTAGCCACAATACCAATTTCCCTTCTGGGGCTTAAGAAGCAGGTTGAGAGCAATGGTGTTATTAAGAATAATTTCAGAACAGTAAATATAGCTATCTAATCATCTATAATGGCAGGCTAGACATCTACATTTGACTGAAGTGAAGAAATATATCACTGCACATTCTATTTCAGTGAAAATATACATACGTCTATCCTGCATGCAGCAAATGTGATGTATAGAAAACATTTTTCAAAACACATAATTCCTTCAGTGATCAGCTCCTAACCCTCACTCTTGCCTCCAAAGTATTAAAACCAAAACACTACATAAAATATTGCATCTATTCTGTTATGCATCTTGATCTACTAAAAAGTTGGAATACTTTAAATATATTTTATATAGATATAAAAAACACTCTGGATCAAAGCCTATGTCCTGGAAGACAATGAGACTCTCACTGATAGTTCAGTTGTTAAACTGAAAAGGTCCTGGACATCTTGTTGACCAGCACTGGGTCCACATCAAAAATACAAGTCAGTAGTTGCGGAGCTGCGTTAGCAGATGGGACTGTTGCTCTCAGCTCTTGGAGCAGGCAACGTTCATGCCCCCTGACAGCAAAGCATATGGTCTAATAAACATAAATGTGGGTCAACTTTTAACTCTCTGCTCTTGAGGTATTTAGTATTCACCTAATGCCTTTCTGACAGAAAGCCTTATGGGACATATGTGGCCAACACTTCCCATACAGCGTAAGTATAACCATTTATATTCTGCTTGGCACATGCTATTTATACTTCATATTTTTAGCTTGTGAAGCCTGCAGCATTTAACAACTTTTATGATGCTACATTTAGAGATGAGACCAGTAATATAGAGAGGCAGCTGAGGCCGAGCTTGTCACAAATTTTGCAAATTTTATTGTCTTTGGAGAATCTCAGTGATACAGACTGACTGTGACCATAATCTGGGCCCCGTGTGTTCAGCACTATGCACTGGCCTGCATCTCTCAGGGCAGGCACTGCAAGCTGGCGCTCGCCCTCACAGGAGGAGAACCAGGTGGAGTGACCCCACAAACCGCAGCTGGTTTTGCTAAGGTGTTTTAGTAGATTCATACACTTTTTAAAGGAAAATTAGACTATCGATCAGGTTAAATAGTTTGACTCCTGCAGTGAACGCCAGTGTTAGATGAAAATCCCTAGTGATGAAGATCTCCAGGTGAGATCACCTCTCTGCTTGCATTCACTAGTCATCTCCCATCTGCCCACAGGTTGATTTTGACTCAGCAGGGCTCCCGATACATTCCCAGGGTATGGCTTATGTTAGGTGCTTCCATGTGTTTTCTCACATGGGTCTGATTTATTAAGTGGAGCAGGTGACTATGTGACTGATCTGGCTCATCAATATCTGGTATTTCATTGGCCTGGATGTGGTTTACAAACTTTATCAGGGTCAGTGCAGATGCACTTATTGATGAACCTCATCAGAAAGATACCAGGTGGCTGACAAAGGTGTCTTCGGGGGATCAGGTAGCCCATTATTAAAGTTTTTAAATATGTTCATCGTTTCTACTTACTTACTTTTCTAATAATCATACGACAGTAAGTTATAACTCGAAGGACCTTCACTACATAGGGTATGCAGTGAAAAAGGTGAACAGTGAACAGCTTAGGCTTCCTGCTGTAAGTAGAACTTCACCCTCCCAGATGACATTTAACAGTCTCTCCATTTAAAAATAGACCAGGGGTGTTAGTTCATATCTCTATGGCTTTTCTGAGCTTGGGAAGTCTTTGGGTATTACTTCCCATCTGGCAAGGAAGAGAGGTAAGAAAACATGTCTCTATTCAGAAAATCAGCATCAGGCACAGCTTTTCAGTGTGGCTTTATTTTTTTTTCTCTTTAATATTTTCAAGGTTGTATCACCAGACATGATAAATAGTAAATGTGCTATGAGAAGACATTTTACACAGAGAACATTAGCGTCATCACTGCTGCTAGTTTAAAAAAAAACCCCACAACAAAAAACCCAACAAAACCCCCACCCTCCAATGATTAGAGCTGTTTTCTTGTGTAATTAAACCAACCAGCTCATTAGCATTAACCATACTACACATTCTAATGACCCAATTTATTTTAAACTACAGATCCAAGCAGATCTGATAAGGCCACAGTATCCTAATTCTAAAATAATTCCTAATTTAAAGCAGCCTTCTAGGCATTAACTGCCACATCAAACCATGTCCCATTACGATTGGACTTACTCAGCAGACCAGTCCAGTTCAATGTAAAGGAACTGAGAGAAAGAACTTGCAAGATTTTGACTGTATGTTCTTTATGGGAATTTGCTGAGTTTATTTTAATTTAAATGTATCTAAGGACTAAAAAGCAAAACTATTATGGAAAATGAACTCTTTCCTTTATGTTACAGATTCTTCTCTCTCCCAAGGGCAGCATCTGGCAGATGGTATGATATGTTGTGCTGGAATGCAGCTCATACGTATTTAAGAAGCAAGCTGTAATTACAAAGGCAAAGCTTAGAGGATGATTTCTTTTGACACAGCATTTTAGCCCCAAACACCAGCCAGATTTCTTGGCCCTCCTTGGCTTTAGCACTTCAAATAAGGAACCATAAACGCATTCCCAGTAGTTTTATAATGCACCCAGAAAGTGACCATGCTTACATGATGGTGACTACCTCAGAGCAATGAACTGCCTGTGATCTGAGCCCCCAGGATCCAGCCCAGGTGCCATGCAAAAGCTGTATGACTCCATCAACACAATGCTGGGCCTGACTTCCTTCTGCTTGGTGCCACCCTGACACGGTCAAGGGGTTTTGGCCAGCTCAAAGCACAGGCAGAGTGTGATCGCGTCTTCACACAGCATATAGGACGAGAGGAAATGGCCTCAAGTTGTGCCAGGGGAGGTTTAGATTGGACATTAGGAAAAATTTCTTTACTGAAAGAGCGGTTAAACATTGGAAGAGGCTGCCCAGGGAAGTGGTGGAGTCACCATCCCTGGAAGTATTTAAAAGACGTGTAGATGAGGCACTTAGGGACATGGTTTAGTGGGCATGGAGGTGTTGGGTTGACAGTTGGTCTTTTCCGACGTTAATGATTCTATAATACGGTGTAGTCGTACATTGAGTGGAGTCACTGGCTTCCAGACTGGGGTCTCCCCTTCCAGACAACTTCAGGGCTTATCAGTGATCCTTGTTAGGAGAGGATTTTGAGTTTAAATCCAATAAGCTCAAGTTATCTTCGAAGAGGAAGGTCATTTGCTGTGATCAGATGAGATGGCAGACACTTGCCTTTCAGAAGAGCTTCATTAAATGAAAAAATAAACCTCTCATTAGTAAGGAATTTAGCTCAAGATGCTAAAAATCTACATCCTGGTATTGATTCTGGACACACTTAGTAGACAGATTAATTTAAGTGTTTACTGTATCTAATCTTTCATGATGTGCATCTAGATGTTTCATAAAACAATTTACCTTAGGTATGGAAAGATCAAGCAGTAGAGATGCAAACTATATATAACTTCTATGCAAGAGCATCAGAACATGACATTAATCTCCTTTCTAATTTCCTGCGCTCCCATTTTTGTCATACAAGGTGACATCCCTCACAGCAACTGGGTGATTTATATCGTGGAGGGTAATTATTCTTAACTATCTTTAATATTGGTGCAATAGCTCATCCATCTTAAAGCAAACGATATATGCAAGATTATTTATTCAGGACAGGCATTGAATCATTAAAAAAAAAAGTCTTATCCCTGAATAAATACAGCATATCTGTGTTTGTCTCTCTGGTATCAAGTAAATTACATGTGTCCATTACGAGTATATGCAACCCACCCCAAATAAGTGGACTCTAAAATCTTATGGTGAAATACCTCTCTGAAACAGAATAAGGACTTGAAAAATAAAACTAAAGGAAACTTATTCTCTTAYTTCCACAATATAAAAATTGATATAAGTACCATGACATGATGTCAGAAAAGCAAAACCAACAAAATAATCGTATGTAATCTATTCTAGTCTAACAGTGTCAAGGATTTTTATGTGGACTGCATGAAGGGCAGCATTATGGTTTATCCTTATCGATGTATTAACATCTTTATGTGTAATAATTAACTTCCTCAATAACACTGTGTTTTTGATAAACTTGAAACTTTCTTCGTTATTTCTCCCCAAATTGATAAAGGTTGTCAACTGTAATTGCCTTAAGTTTCTGCTTGCTTATGCCTGGGAATGAATGAGGTTGGGCTCTTTGACTACAGTCTGGTGACCAGAGGTTTTGTAGGATCTGTTTGGGTTGACTGCTTTCCATTGAGAAAGCATGTAGCAAGTCTAATCTCCTAGGGCTGCACATGTTATGTGTGGAGAGGGGAAGGATGATGGAAGTCTACTATTTCTTGCCTTTAAATTGACAAATGCCCTCTTTTACTAACCAGAAACACTCTGTAACACATGGATGTGAGAGGAAAATGAGGGGATTCCAGTGAAAGGCATGGGGTGGCGGGAACAAGATACTTTCTCCCAGTTAAACATTGAGCTACTGTTTAACGCTGGTTGGGTAGCTCTTCCGAGGCCCACACTAGAAGGGCTCATTCAGGACCATGCTTCCCTAACTAACATTTGAGGATGTTGTGCAAGGCAGCATCAAAAAAAAAAAGCCTTGTAAAGGCTGGATATATGGTGCCTGCTGCTTCTTCCCCAACCCAGACCTCTTGGTCATTCACAAACAGTGTTAGATTGTTCTGAAGTGACATGGCAACTCCAAGTCTGTAGTTACCTGCCACTTCATTCTCTTCTAGATGTTCACAGATGGTTTGATTACTTTTTATGCTGTTTTTCTTCCTACTACCATGTGCTTGCACCAAGGGTCCCCCACAGTATAACAGCCTCTGTACTTTGAATTCCTCCATAGTGATAGCAACAAAGATAGCAGCTGCCATCATTGCTAAGCTCAGGGCAGTCTTGACCATTTTTTTTTCCCCTTTGATTCATTTATTCTCATGACAATATTGCTCTCCATCTCCTTTCCCTCCCTAGTAATTGCCTTCTTGTGGGTGAGCTGCCTTGTCTCTTCCAAGCTTTCATTTTGCTAAGCCAACAAGTTGATTTTCTATAGAGGTGGCAGAGTTAAATATTGCCCACATCTACTAAAATCAGAGATGTCAAACACAAGCTGAAACATGCAGTTTTAAAAATTTTTGGTCTTGGTTTTCAGTTAAAATGCTCATATTCAATTGTCTGCCTCAAACTAAACATACATCTATTGAGAGAGGAGGGTCTGTTCATTTTTGAGCACATTTGGCTGAAATCTAGGAAAATAGAAACCAGCAGTCTTAGAAGCCAAGCAAACCTCAGCTTGGCCTGATCCAAAACTCATGGAGGTCAATGGAGAGATTGTCACAGTCTTCAGTGTGTTTTGAATCAGTTGTCTTTGACAGCAGCCATCATCAATCCCTGCTGTGAGGAGGACAGAGAAAAAACCAAAGACAATCAGAATAAAAATCCAACCCTCTACTGAAAAATCCCCTGGTCTTTATTTGAGTGTCAAATGTAGAAGAACAAATTACTGCAAATTTTTCTTCCATGGGAATTACCCAAATAACTTTTTGCTTTGAAAAGTTGTGGTTCATGTTTTGTGGCATCACTTTTCTTTCTTTTACAGGAATTGCCTCAAATATAAAATTCATGCCTGAAGAAGGAAAAATCAATCAAAGCATAATAACTTATTCAATAGTATAGACTAGTGCTGCCAGTGAAAATTGATAAAGGAATAATCAGAGTGCATTAGACCCCATCCTTTCCTGAATTACATGAATGCAGCTCTTGATGTAGCAGAGGCAGTTTTGATACTTCAGAATCTGTACAAAAAGCATGGGCCCAAATCTCCTCCCATATTAATTTTATGCCAGAGTAATTTCATACATTTTAATGAGATCACTTTGCATTTACACCAGTGAGAGAGACACAAGAAAAAACTTCCACAAATACTGTCCCTTTTTTTTTTTTTAAATAGGGGGAAAAGCTATAATTTGGACATAGTAATTTTCAGAAACATGATTCTTTTCCTTTGTGGAAGGATTATCTACAATACCATGAATACAAATAATGGCCATTAAGCAAGGTTCATACATTACACTGTCAACAAAATACTGACCTGAAGACCAAAAAAAGAAAAAGAAAAAAAAAAAATCCCTAATAAAAATATTGATTCTAACATGGGGTCAAGTAAATTAACTTTTTGTTATAAGAGCAGCCATCTAAAAAGGGGATGCTATTTAGCTGAACTATTTAGCTTTCTTTTTTTTTTTTTTTTTTTTTTTCTTCTTTCAGCTTCATTCAGTCTGCATCCTGATGAAGGTCTCTCTGCTAATAAGGTTACTTGTTCAGCCTTTCTCACCTCCTGTAATTTGCCTAAATTACGGAAGGCAAATTAAGCCAGCCAGCTCAAAACAATATTAACAGACTGGTGCTACCATCATAATTAAATCACAGCAGATGCAAAGGGACGATGGAGACTTGGTTGTAAATATATCAAGTGTTTCTGATGACAGTAATGCATTTTATTAGGGAAAACTATCATCATTTTTATGATCTAATGCACATTTACCCTTTTCTTGCCCTTCAGTCACCAGGTAGGACATAAGGTAAATTGGATTCCTGTATGTTAATGTTTTTTTTTCCCTAGTTAACTGATATTAATATTATATTCTACATTATTTAGTGGTTGCTCTTGCACCTACACTAGGTTGTCAATAAGGAAGAATCACTTTTTTTGAGAGGTATTAGTGTCCTGCACTGTTATCTCAACAAGACCCTCAGGCAATGGGCTCCACAAGTGACACAGACTCAGCTCTGCCTGTTCTTCCTCTGAGCAGCCACAAGCGTCAGTGTCCTGAGCTAGACCCAAGCAGGAGCTGCAAGAGGGCTGTGGTGGAGTAACGACAGGGCTGTGAAGAGCATTGGACAGAATCTTCTCAGCTGGGGGGAGGTGTGAATCTGAATTTGCGGTCCCTGAATTTTGCACTGCCTCCTCCAGCCATAATTTAAAAGCATGCAATAGGATATTTGACAAACACAGCTACCGGTGTTTGCCATCAGATGTGTAGTTGGAGCTAAGCATCAAGGAGGAAGGGATGTGTCGCCTCGAAAACTCAAATTTCATTATAGTTTCACATGATGTCCTGTGCAAATGGGGTTAATGGCACCTTAGGATACATGGACTTGGATACCTCAAATCCCCAGGCCAAAGAGGAATGTCAGTACTTGGTGACTCCTTAGTGCCCTCCTCTTTCGGGCTCTGCTCCAAGGCACCCTCCTCTCACCCTGTTGCAGGACAGGTGCCTCAGGGTTAGGACTGGACTTGAGCACTGCTGTGCTCCAAATCCTGACCAGGAGGGAGCACACAATATGGTATTTATACTTGCAACATGCTGTAGGATTGTCACACATAGGCCATCTCTTTGGGTATTTATCAGGCCACCAGTATGGGTGGCCAACCTTGGAGATGTTGATGCTTTTCTCGTTGCCACAGGACTCTGGGGTATGCTCAGTTCTGACACCCTTCATTTGATTTTAGCTTGTTGGCTTCCTGTGCTACCCGGTCTACACATCTCTGCTTGTTTACACTTGAGAAAGAAAAACAGCTCAGAAAAAACAAGGCTCTTTTCCTTAGCTTGGAGCATCAATCAAACCAAGCAAGGGGAAATGAAGTGGAAATGGAGTGTGACATCTGGGGAAAAGCCTTCCTTTGATCTTTCTTGATATTGTTGGTTACAGCTAAAGGGGAAAACACTTCACAATTCCTTCATTACTCTCTGGTATGTGAAGTAATTGTTTCGGATTAAGGGCAGTGGTTGAATGTCTACATTCTGCAGCCTACGCTGGGGAACAATGTTGTGATGTTAACGTAGTACAAACACAGAGGACAGCTTATCTGATGGGAAAACCTAATTAATAGACTGGTGTTCATCCAGACCTAATATTACCTATAAATTGTCCAACAAATTTTAATTATGTCAGAGAGGCTGCAAGATAAAGATGTGATTGGAATAGTGTAGACACCTTCCATTGTACTCCTTCTCCTATCACAACGCTGTTATGTGCTTGCTAACTTGCCTGTATATGATATCTGTTTACTGGATTAAATATGAAATACCTACATTTTACCCTGCTAATTAGTCCTTTAGTGTTATCCATGGAGAAAGATAACCCTACTGTCTTCTCAGGTTTAATCTGCTGAAATGAAGTTCTGGATGGCTTGTGGTTGTAGAATAGGTGCATGAAGACATCCTAGATGGTAAGGTGCTTTTTATCATGATAACTTTTCCTGGCACCAGGCAATAGTAACTTTAATCAGAAGAAGATATTTCTCATAATCGGAATGAACAGAGAAGGTATTTCGATCATAGATAACATCTGAACTCTCAGTTCAGCAATTATGAACTTCAGTGACCTACAAAGCATTTTTATTTTTATTTTTTCCCTTTTAATGCCAAACAAAGCAAGTTTTCCCCTGGAACAAATGATGGCTTTGCCAGTCTAAACTAGGGATTTACACAGATTATGCTAACATTTGGCAGATTGTCCTTTCCAAACCCTTTACAGTCAAATCCTCTCTCTCCATGTAGTTAGAGAATTCAGATGCATCCATGCCTTGGATGGTTTTTTCAGACATATATCAAAACATTCAACCTTTCAGAGTTTGAGAATCTGTGCTTTATGTGGGATATCCCTATATGACAATTAGAAAGCAATAGCAGAAGGCAGCTAGCCGTGCCTGGAGGAGCATGTTACACCTTGCAGAGTATGTTACACTCAGGACCATCACTGATCTTAGTTTCCATAGTATCTTGGCTGGCTAGAAGACCCCATCCCATCTTAACATACGATGATCTGAAACCGGTTAACCACTCTTACATTACTTTCCACTTAGATGACCACTGTCTGCTTGCCAGCCTGTGGAAACTCCCGTTAGCGCAGGACATCACAGTGGCCCCTGCGGTGAGGTGGGCTACCCTGGCATCCTCAGACCTGTTCTAGCCTCTCTGACTCCTAAGTCTTGGTCCTCATCATCAAGGAACACAGCAGTCTGGCACAAGCATTTCTGAGTGGTGCCCTTACAGCTTTAAATCATTCCCATTCTAGAAATGTGATCAACAGTTCTGCCTTTCAGGCATAATAGTTAGCCCAAAAAGCAGCTAATTTCCCCAAGACGTAAGGGGACATTTCCAACACCTATTTCTTCCATTTTTATAACTTCTTCCATTTTCATAACTCTTTATAAGAACAACAGACATTAAAAACATGCAAACATAGCACTGAGACTCTCACACCAACCTTCTCTGGAAACCAACAGAAAAATGAGCCGTGTCTGAAAAAGACTAGGCACATCAGTGCAGTGCCAGGAGGTGAGGAGGTGCTCGGTGATATGGTGATATGGGCAGAATAAGACACCTCTGCAGAAGAGAACAAAACTGAAATTCTATTAACAATTCACTGTTATGGTTTTAAGTAATTAAACCAGAAAATCTTTCAGCCCTAGCAGCTTGTGAGGTCCTCTTCTTTCTTCATGAGCTTTACAGGTCTCCTGGTTAAGCAGGCAAAGGCTGGTGACTGCACAGTCCCAGTTAGTGGCTTCTAACGCTGCCACCCATTACATCTTTTTACCTAAATGCCTCACTCTCCATTTATCTTCAAGCTGCTCTGTGAAGCCTATTCACTATTCTAAACAATCTGGGTTAATATAGAACATAAATTCACATAAAGGATACTTTTTTCATTATATGTGCAATAATATCTCTAGCGAGTTTCTTTTTCTGTGGCCTAAGCATTATAAATGAAAAAACCAAAACATAGCAGAATACTGTGGGATCATTGCAAGCATCTGCCTCCAATCTTGTCAGTCTGACAGACATTGAAGTAAACAGTTCAAAAATGGGTTTTTGGGGTTTTTTTTTGTGTGGTACAGCAGAAAAAATGGGATACTGTTTAACCACTGTTCTGAACAATTCAGAATTTGAGGAACATTAGATCTAGATTCAAAGATTGTGATCTATGTCACGAACAAATGATCAGTTAAAACCGGGCATCTAGTTTTGAACTTTGTGTTTGGACACACTGCAGTGGTCCACGTCAAAACCATGCAGTAGAAGGTCTTTCACCTCTGGTCTCAGGTCTCTTCTCCTCCCACATGAGGGACTTTTTTGTTACCGAATTAAAGCAAAATTCACTAGTCACTAGAGTGCCCTGAAAAACTGAGAAACAAAGTGATTATTACTAGCTTCTCTACAATAGCAAATTGCTTCTGTTTTAAATATTTCCCAGGAAGGACTTTTTTTCCAGGTCCCTCAAATAAAGCCAACAATTCCAGAGAGGGTGGCAGTACTTATATTTATTATCTGACAAACCTTATGTAGCAAAAGATTACATCTGTCTATATTTTTTGGCTGTTTTGTGGGAGCTGATGCCATCAGAAATGAAATAACCAACTTCTGAGAATGCTTCCTTTTGTTTTATTGCCTCATTTTGTTTTATGAAGGCAGCCTCCATAGCCTTTTGTTTTTATTCTGGCTTTCCATGTGCCTGCTACTCGAGCTAGTTGTGTCATCACTTACACTATAAAACCCAGGGGCTCTATCTGGACATAAAAATAACCTCATAGGAAATTTGTGAACCTCCACAAAATGAATTTGAAATAACAACAGTAATAAAAATCTTCAGGCATTTAGAAACAAATCAATTTGTCCTTTTTGTAATGTAAAAAAAAGAAATCTTAAAAATGAAAGAGGACAAAATCCCACTTTTGTCTCAGTTGCAAGCCCTCTCTGTTATCAGCCAAAGAAGCAAATTTCTCCGTACAGAGACCACGTGTGCAAGCTTCTGCTCCAACGAAAACCACCCCTTCAATGTAAGGAGGACACTGCAAGAGAAAAGAGCTGGGGAACTGACCTCTTATGCCAATTCCTATTCAACATATAATCTCACAGTCCAGGGGGAATGAATGCATGTGGTGTTGGGAGGAAAGAAGAGGGCTGAAGGGGAAAAATATAATTTTTGTTGAATAAAATGCAAGTTTCCTCAATATATGTCTCCCTCCCCTCCTCCCAAGAGCACAAATTTCTATCAGATCTTTCCTGAGCCTCATTTGATTCCCAGCAGTCCTCCATGCCTTTTCCTCTGGAGGCCTTGCACATATGCACATATTCCAGTTTTCATTTGCTGTGTCTGTGCCTTCTATTTTTCAAAGCTAATAGACAAGTCTGATGTTTTCTACTATTTTATATTCTGGAGAAGTTTTCCAGCAAAAACCTTGTGAAAAATTACAGTATGCAGCTTTAACTCTCACACTGCACGTTGCCCCATGGAATTGGAGCCCTGTGATTTTCTTCATTTGCCCAAGCATAATATGCTCCATGTAAGGCAGAGACATCAAACGCATTCAGAGAAAAAGGGCAATTACAACTTTTAACCATGGCCTGTAGTCTTCATCTGTAAAGTTTGAGCCTCATATTACACTCAGTAAACAGCCTCTCTTTAAACTAAATATATAGACCACTTACTCATGCAAATTACATTATCCTGTGTGGAGCATACCATTACAGTAATTGCATTTACAAATGATGTGAGCATGCCTAAGCCTTTTGGGAAAAGTTTTTTTCCTCCACCTACATTAATCTTAAAATTCAAGGCTCCATTGAGATGAAGGGCTTATTCACACCTCAGGCTCCCTGTGACAGCCCTCCATCAATTCATGTTGGCGAGCTGCCCTGGGAAGCAGAAGGAGGAGTGGGCATTTGCCCGCGGTTCTCCAGACGGTGCTCCTGGTGTGGCCGTTCACATCTGAGTGGTAAGTGAATATAAAATGCCCTCAAGTGAAATGGGAACATTTTACACCTCCTTTGTTCTGAAAGTAATTGCATAAGAAGAATGACAGCATCAATATGAAGCTATAGTTTAAAAAAAAAGAAGTAAAAAAAAAAAAAAAGAGTGGTTATTCTTAGGAAGGAGGTGCGTAAGGAGGTGAGTAAGGCTACGAAGCAAGCTGAGATTATGGCTTTCCCCACCACCTTTCTACTAATATTTATTTTTTGAGAATTAAAAATCTCTTTGCAAATGCAAGTAGTTATATAGAAAAAATCACCTCATAAACCACTTTACTACCTCCAAATCTTTCTGGTATGAAAACCAGTAATCAACTAGTAAAAAGGAAGATGGGAGTTCAGGTTCAGAGGAGGAAAATACCACATCAACAAGAAGGTATTTTTGGTGCCTAAGATATAATGTGGTATATGGAATTTAGACATGATTTCAGCACTTAGACTCCATGGCTTATTCCAGAGCTGTGATGAAAATGTGATGGCCCAAAAAAGGCAGACCTAGGAAGACCTGTCTCATCTAAGACCTGTCTCATCTTAGAAATAAAACTGTAATTCCAGTAAATGGTGTCTTGGATAAGAGAGAAACTCAAGGAAAGGGATAGGGGCAGTTGAATAACCTACACCAAACTGATACAACTGAACATATTTCAGACAGAGAAGGTCTGCTAAGGCATTTTCAATAGAAAAATGAGCAGTTGGATCTGATAGGAATTTCCTTGCCCTCATGTGGGGAGTGAAACTTCTGAAAAAGGGGACATGACCACATCTAAGCAGGTCCGCAGCCCCCTCTGCTCCTACTGCTGAGTCGAAGGGAGCACAGGGCACTCGCTGGGTAGAAGAAAYCATTAGGAACCATTAAGGCTAAGAGCAAACTTGCAGATGTTCAGAAGGATTAAATAAAAGCATGAGAGTGGTGGCAAGGAAAGCCAAATGAGATCTTAAGCAGTCTGCAGCTTGATGACACATTCCCTGAGTGACGAGAGACACTTGGATCTTGGAGGAGGTAAGGACAGAAAGAAGAGATGTTTGCAGTGAGTAAATCTCTCCCTGGGGGGCAGATGAGCAAATCAGATAGATTGTGAAGACCTGTGGCAGCAAACGCTCACAGGTGGTGGATGGAATAGTAAGCAGGGAGGAAAACCATCTCCCAGGTGGGTGCAACAAGCCCTGCTCTGGGCTGTCAGGGCAGCATCAGCCTGGCTGTGACATTATGAGCAACCGCAAAGGAAGAGGGAAGAGACCTGTCTTCTGCTGGGCTGGTGGGACCAGCCTGGGCACCAGGGATGGGATGTTTCTTGGCTGCAGTCGGCAGCGGGGACTTGCAGCTCCACCTCTTATGACTGCTGGATAAGGTGTTGGGACCGCTGCCACAGCAGCATAGCAAATCAGCATTAAGAGCTGTCAAGAGGACACTGTTATTAAGGTAAAGCTGCTCTTAATCAGTTCAAGGAAGCTGCAAAATTAGCCTCCCCTAGGAGAGCAGCTGAAGAAACGTGGCACAGAGAACAAGAAGGGGATTTTTTGGTCAAGTCAGTGTGGGAAACTTGGGCTAGAAACCCTGTGATTTCTGTCCCAAGAAGGGAAAGCCATAAATTTAAATACATTTTTAAATGTATTTACATTTAAATGTATTTAATTTAATTTAAATTATATTAATATATTAATATTTTATTTTAATATTATATTAATTATATAATAATATATAATAATATATATAATATATAAGAATATTATATTATTTTATTTTAATATTATGTTAATATATTAATAAATAATTAAATTTAAAATTTAATTTAAATGTATTTACATAAATACATTTAAATACATAAATGCCTTCCCCTCCTAGTCCCCGTGCTTCCCTTTCCTCCCAACCTCTCATTGGCAGCACTGGCACATGGAGAAAATACAAGTACAACCCTGCTGCGTCCATATCAAAGAGACCTTTGCCATGGCCTTCAGGGGCAGAAGGGTCAAACCAAACTTCCCCATGTGCTATGCACATGGCCAGACCCAAGGCAGGGTCCTTCTGCTTCCCCGGGTACGCGAGCACTGGCAAGGCACAGAAAGCAAGATGCCAACAGCAGCGAGGGGAAAGGTACAGCAGAGAAAGACCCTCTATGTGGATGACCTTTAGGAGTGACTATATACAAGCATCAGGCAGAGATGAGGAGGAAGAATGAGTAGAGGACCCGCCGCTGCATGCAATGTGATTTGGTCCCAGGGTAGAGAGGGAGGGATGGATTTGCTGATGTTGTAAAGAAACATGACAAGGACAAGCGAATTTCAGCTGGCCGGAGCCTCAGGGGAAAGCATGAGCGCAGTAGCAAACATCCTGCTTAGCCTCATTAAACCAGAAAGCTCTGAGCTCTGTGGCATCAGCGTGCTGTAGCATTGCTGTTGTCTATAGCTCTGGGATGGCTTTTTGCTGGAGTTAGATGGAAATGCTCAGAAAACGGAGAGTGGGCAGCTCTCAGCTCATCCCAGGCTAGCTCAGATCCCAGCGCAGCTGCCCAGGAYGCAGCACTCCCGTGGCCTTGTAGGACCTGGGGACCAAGAGCACCTCACCAGCTGCCTGTCGCAGACATCTGCAGGCAGTATCCTGGGTCTGCGAGGGTGCAATGCACTCGGGAACCGGCACTCCGGATGGGAGTCTCCCCTGGTACGGTGAAACACATGACTGTCCTGCATCAGACATGCTCTGAGCCCTCTAGACATTAATTTCTCTGCAAAGACCCACGTATCCCCACCTCAGAGTCCTTTTGTGCAGCCAGACCAGCAAAAAGAGTTTATAAATGCACCGGTTATAAACTCAGGTCAGACTGTGCCAGTACCCAAGCAGTTTCTGAGTGAGTTGTAGGTGTGCAATATAAAGATTCAAATACACCATCTACTACATTTCAAGCAAATCTTTCTCTCCAGGACATAAAACACTAAATAAAAGCTGCTGTAATGCCTGGGGTATTCAGTTTCTCTAATGGTATGAAGCAGACCAGCCTCTTAGGGATTTTTCTAATTGACAGAAGGTGATTAAACAGAGAGCAGGGAGACAGGAAGTGCCCTAGGTGTTAAATACTTAAAGCTGGTTTGTGCCATTGTGAGTAAATGGAATCAATGCTCTGTATCATTATTTAAACACTATAATTAAATTTGGAAATTCAGGTGCTTAATGTTCCCTCTGGCCCACAGCCAGAAAAAATTATGGTCAAAGGAAAGGGGGCCAATAAACCATCGAGGCAGCTCAGGTGCGCTGGAGATCAGAGGAGAAATTAGTTCCAGGGTACTAATTGAAATCAGTGGACTTAAAGTGAGGCCCAGTGGATCTCAGGGAGCTGAGTGAGGTTTGCTTTCATTTTATGTTTGTTTGGAGAGATGTTTTCTGGCACTCCTTGCCTCCACCTTGGGTTGCTTCTCCATCATCTCTGTTGAAGTGACCACGCTGCTACCTTGGTGGGGATTTTGCAGTGATATTTCCCTTGAAAGTCTGCTGTTCTCCATAGCATCAGCCAGAGCACAGCTACTCTAAAGACATCTTTAAACTTTCACAAGCAAAAGAGAGAGGGACCACTGTTTCGAACGATGGAGCCCTGCTCCCAGAGGAAGGACCTACTCCTGTCCCTGAACAGATTGTCACTGCTCTTAAGTGGCCCTTGAGCACTTTTCTGCATGCTCCCCAGCAAGGACAGCAATGAAGCTCTCTTTGGCATCTCTGCACTTCAGTCCTTATGTGGCTCTGAGGTGGTTGTTTAGATAAGGGCCACAGAGAATGCCTGATATGGTCTCAGCCCAGTACTTACGGCTTAGAAACTAGCAGACTTGGTCTAAATTATGCTATGCTAATTGAAGCGATTTTTGTGCCTTCTTTAGGTGGATGTACCTGTAACAACAGGYTGAATAGGGACCATTACATCACCTTCTCTGGATACTGCCTTCTGGGTAAGGCATTTTCCTACATGAAAGGAATATTGGGTTCATGTCCCCATTTTTAATGTAACAGAGTGGGGGCATGATGATAATAATCCTGCCTCCATCATCTACAGAGGGTAATTTAATTTTGGTTCCCCTCAGGTAGCCTAATAGCTGGGAACTGATGTCAAGGAAATCCATAGTGAAAATAAACTTTGATCGGCAAGGCCAGTTGGCCACTGGAGCAGATTGCAAAGATTTTCCAGCTGTGATGTCTTCAWATCAAGAATGGGAAATTTCATGGAAGTTACTGGTTAGGCAACTTACTGAGCTCCGCATAGAAGTAAAAGAGTGAAAGGTGCCTGATAGTGGGATAAGGTCAAACTAACTGATCAAACAGTCCTGTTCAGTCCTCATCTGTGAGAATCTATGAATCATTGGTGCAAAAAGTTTTTGCAGTCACTAAATTTGTGATGTAATGCCGGATTTACTTTTTTTAATTTCAAGATTAATAGCTAAAGATAATTGGTGCCAAGGTTTTAAAAACAAACTTCATCTTACGTATAACCCCAGGACAGCAAATTATCCAATCATATTTATGCTACTTGTGGCAAAACTGTGCCTCCCATTGCTTGAAAAATAATATCATGGAGCAAGGTTTGTAAGGCGGTTTCTTATTTTCATCTAACAAATTTTAAGGTCAAGCTCAGAAGTTTGTCATTGACAAGGCTTTTAGTCATTTTGAAGAATTGGGAAAATAAGGCAATTGGTGGTTTTCAATGCATTGTCCTACCAGTGTTGCATCCAGAGAGATAAGTGTCCTTATTCAAGTTGCATTTTTCTTAGCATATTTTAACAGGTATATCTGTCTTTGGCAATCCACTCTAGGGAAAAAGAAAATAAAGATCAAAGAAAATTACAATGTGAATTGCAGAAAGATACCTTAGAGCAGTTTCCATAAAGATGACATTGCCTATTTGAGATGATCTTTAGAGCAGTTTCCAYGGTACGTGCAAACAACCTTAATGCAAAATTATGCCCAAGTCTCTTTCAGATGTTCCTTCATCTAAAACAAGCAGCGTAAGTAGCTCATTCACACCACCACCTTACTTCACAAACAGTGCCACTGAAATCAGCAACAAGGATGGCAAAATCAGTCCCTGGGTAACCATGCTTTTCAAGAGGATTTCAGTTCTGCAAGATCCTGCAGAACTGACATGGACTTGGGGACAATTAAGACTTTGCAGAAGCAAACTGATAATTATCAGGCTTTGATTAGTGTTACCTCCTGGGTATGAAGCTTATTTTTCAAGTTTTGATCTCATAAGTAATTTCTCTAACTTTTTCTCATTGCAGCGTCTTGAAATAAAGTCATTAAATAACTTTGGCATACAGATATATGAATGCCTCACAGTTTATTGGAGGTGATACTAATGACTTTTGGGGCATACTAATTAACCCAATGATTCTTTTACATTGTCCAGGCTCGAGCAAATAAAAACCGCTGATTTTCAGATACTTTTCCCAATTCGTTTAAATATATATATAAAAATAAATTATATACACAAATACAGACATTTTTATATAGTGAGATGATAATTCTTATGTTGGTGTAGTACAGCCTAAAAAMCCCACATTACTTAGATGTGTATCTCTCACCCTTACATCAGAGGTGCCACCCTTAGATCTCAGGTATGACCCTTAGACAGTAAAGTCCTTGGGGCAGGTAACAGCCGTGCTCTTGCTATGCAGTAGAAAAAGTCAACTTTACAGAGCTGTTCTGTTTTGTGCTTATGTTTGTATGAAAGAGGARTAGAAGTAGGGCTTTTCGTCTTTTATAGTAACACTTACACGTGTGATTGGTTGGATGAAGAGATTAAGGCTTTTGATGTGTAGGATAGGCAGAGATAGGGTGGGCTGACCCATTCCCAAGAGATGTGGTGGGTGTATAGTGGTTGCCTGTGAATGCAGAGGCCTGGAAAGTGTCCATCTAGGATCAGTGCTTTTGGTGCTACAGAGGTTCCCAGCAGTGGTGGCTGTGATAAGTGAGACCTCCACAACCTGCTCCAAGAGACAATATTGACTTCACAGCATCTGCAGTTAAAAACTTGCTGATGTGCACATTGATCTGCCAGACATTTTGACATTGCAGATGTTTTGGTCTGAAACCTTTGGGACCACAAACCTATGAATTAGATCATTCATCTGGGAGGGAGGAGAGCTAGTTTCTTTAAAAGGAACAGTCTTTTAGAAAATGATATGGATGGGAATTAGCAGGCTTGGAAAACAGCAGACTCTAGAGTATGTCACTGCCAGCTTACTTCTACATTTGCAGATAAAGGCAGTAGTACACATACGTGCTACCTCAAGTTGTGGCTGCTTTTCTGAAAAGGGTTTTAAGACCACACTTTATTTTTAGGAGAGGATCCTAAAATGAATCAATTTTTTTTTTGGCAAGGGCCATACCAGGGGAGGGATAAACAACTGTCCTAGCCTGGCACAGACACACACGGGGCTGCATTTGCTCTGCAAATAGAGAGTGTCCATCTCCAGCCCCTGCTGTCTGGCACATTTCACATGTACTAATTCTACAGAAAAAAAAACACAACATGTTTTTTTTTGTTTTTTTTTTTTTAAAGCAGATGTCTAATTAGCTACTGGCTGCTATTTTCTCTTAGACGTGCTTTTGGGAGATTAATGATAATGAAAAATTGCTGAATCCCCTTTATCCCAAAGAACATTCATTCCAATACTTTAGATCCAATGCTATAACATACAGTTGGATGCTCTACTGCTTTCAAGTATAATCCCCATCACTGTTTTGGGGGAAGGGAGGGGTTGTTTGTTTTTGTACATCCACGTCTGCTTTGATTCATACGTAATTTATGGTGTGCTTTCAACTGTTCAGTTAACTTGCCTTCTGTGCATATTCCACAAAGAGAACAGAGTTTATAAGTCAGTTATATAAACTTTGAAGAGTTCTACTTTTTTGAATTGTTTGATGGATTACACGTATTTGTATAATAAGATGCGGTGCGCACATTGTCACAGACCATGCTTAATGGATTGGAAGTAGAAAGCTTATAATCCCACTGTGAACATAAGCATCCGCTGTGTTTGCAGGCTACTAGTCAGAAAAATCAACTGAAGCAAAACATATGCTGCCAAAAAGGAAAGTTGTCTGCTGACAGTCAGCCATTGTATTGCAATGCGAAGAAAGGAGGCACTGTACTGTACCCTTGCATTGCAATGGAGGCAGGGAGCCTGAAGATCTCTGTCTGTAGAAATTTTCTTGAGCTGAACGGTCTTCCTGCAGAGCTCCAGTTCACCCTCTTTCTCAATTACTTTCATTCAGTCCTTTTCTGCCTCTGCCAGAGACCTTTCTTCTCTGAAAACCCAGGGATGAAAAATCGCTCTCCATTGTAACTGGAAAGTTAAGGGAGACAGTCCAAGGGTGGCTTCACACCTCCATTTTAGCTGCCTTTGGCTGCAACCTTCACATCAGTTTTTGTCATTTTTTTTTTTTAATCATACAGCGCTGACCTTCTAGCCCTCCAGAATGTGGGTAGAAACTCTTCATATCACACCATATGAAATTTCTCTTTAATTGAAGTGCGCTATCGAAATAGAAACTCAGATGTCAATTACACTGAGATATCTGAGTCTAGAAGAATATTATTTTTCTTAACAAGTTCTGGCTATTTGATCTCCATAGGACAAGAGATGAAACCCCGCTATCACAGCGGTGATGGTAGATCGCTCTACCAAAACGGCATCCCTTCAGTAGAATTATTTTATGAACACTTTCAACTGCTGTCCCATATGTTGAATCATAGAATCATAGAATCGTTTAGGTTGGAAAAGACCCTTAAGATCATCAAGTCCAACCGTTAACCTAGCACTGCCAAGTCCACCACTAAACCATGTCCCTAAGTGCCACGTCTACATGTCTTTTAAAGACCTCCAGGGATGGTGACTCAACCACTTCCCTGGGCAGCCTGTTCCAGTGCTTGACAACCCTTTCCGTGAAGAAATTTTCCTAATATCCAATCTAAAGCTCCCCTGGCACAACTTGAGGCCATTTCCTCTTGTCCTAAACTGGATTTAACTCCATTCACCACAACTCTTTGGGCCTGGCCATCCAGCCAGCTTTTTACCCAGCAAAGAGTATGCCCGTCCAAGCCATGAGCAGCCGGTTTCTCCAGGAGAATGCTGTGGGAAACAGTGTCAAAGGCTTTACTGAAGTCTAGGTAAACAACATCCACAGCCTTTTCCTCATTCACTAAGTGGGTCACCTGGTCATAGAAGGTGATCAGGTTAGTCAAGCAGGACCTGCCTTTCATAAACCCATGCTGACTGGGCCTGATCACCTGGTTGCCTGTATGTGCTGCGTGATGGCACTCAGGATGATCTGCTCCATAATCTTCCCTGGCACCGAGGTCAGGCTGACAGGCCTGTAGTTTCCTGGATTCTCCTTCCGGCCCTTCTTGTAGATGGGTGTCACATTTGCTAACTTCCAGTCAGCTGGGACCTCCCCCATTAGCCAGGACTGCTGATAAATGATTGAAAGTGGCTTGGTGAGCACTTCCGCCAGCTCCCTCAGTACCCTTGGGTGGATCCCATCTGGCCCCATACACTTGTGTGTGTCTAAGTGGTGTAGCAGGTCGCTAACTGTTTCCCCGTGGATTATGGGGGTTTCATTCTGTTCCCTGTCCCTATCTTCCAGCTCAGGCGGCTGGATACCTGGAGAACAACTGGTCTTACCATTAAAGACTGAGGCAAAGGCGGCATTGAGTAGCTCAGCCTTTTCCTCAGCCTTTGTCACTATGTTTCCCCCCACATCCAACAAAGGATAGAGATTCTCCTTAGCCCTCCTTTTGTTGCTATTGTATTTATAGAAACATTTTTTATTGTCTTTTACTGCAGTAGCCAGATTAAGTTCTGGCTGAGCTTTGGCCCTTCTAATTTTCTCCCTGCATAGCCTCACGACATCCTTGTAGTCCTCCTGAGTTGCCTGCCCCTTCTTCCAAAGGTCATAAACTCTCATTTTGTTCCTGAGTTCCAGCCAAAGCTCTCTGTTCAGCCAGGACGGTCTTCTTCCCCGCTGGCTCATCTTTCTGCACATAGGGACAGCCTGCTCCTGTGCCTGTAAGATTTCCTTCTCGAAGAACGTCCAGCCTTCCTGGACCCCTTTGCCCTTCAGGACTGCCTCCCAAGGGTCTCTGTCAACCAGGCGCCTAAACCGGCCAAAGTCTGCCCTCCGGAAGTCCAAGGTAGCAGTTCTGCTGACCCCTCTCCTTACTTCTCCAAGAATCGAAAACTCTATCATTGCATGATCCCTGTGCCCAAGACGGCCTCCAACCGTCACATCCCCCACAAGTCCTTCTCCGTTCGCAAACAACAGGTCCAGTGAGGTGCCTTCCCTAGTTGGCTCCCTCACCAGCTGTGTCAGGAAGTTCTCTTCCACACTCTCCAGGAACCTCCTAGACTGTTTCCTCTCTGCTGTATTGTATTTCCAGCAGACATCTGGTAAGTTGAAGTCCCTCACGAGAACAAGGGCGAGCGATCGTGAGACTTCTCCCAGCTGGTTATAGAATACTTCGTCTGCCTCTTTATCCTGGTTGGGTGGTCTGTAACAGACTCCCACCATGATAGCTGCCTTGTTGCCCTTTCCCCTGATTCTCACCCATAAACACTCAACCCTATCATCACCATCATTAAGCTCTAGACAATCAAAACACTCCCTAACACACAGGGCTGCCCCACCACCTCTCCTTCCTTGTCTATSCCTTCTGAAGAGCTTATAGCCATCCATTGCATCAATCCAGTTGTGTGAGTCATCCCACCATGTTTCCGTGATGGCAACTATGTCATAATTTTCCTGCTGCACAGTGGCTTGCAGCTCCTCCTGTTTGTTGCCCATGCTGCGTGCGTTGGTGTAGATGCACTTCAGTTGGGCTATTGATTCCGCCACCTTTTTGGGGGGATAAACCCTAATTCCTATGGGACTGTTATCAGGAGCTTCCGTGATTTCTAACACATCCATAACCCTTGCGTCTTTGCTGCCACATGGATCTCCATCCCCTACCTCCACTGAAACGGCAGACCGAAGGACCTCGCTAGCACACAATCCCTCAAACATTGGCGTGCAGCCCCCAGGCTTATCCCTAGCGAGCCTGGTTTTATCCCTTTCCCCCTTCAAATTGAGTTTAAAGCTCTTCCAATGAGCCCTGCTAACTCCTGTGCAAAGATCCTTTTCCCTCTTCGAGACAGGTGTACCCCATCTGTCGCCAGCAGGCCTGGTGTCATGTAGACCTACCCATGATCAAAAACTCCAAAATTCTGCCAGTGACACCAGTCACGGAGCCAGGTATTGATCTGCTGGCTCTTCCTGTTTCTTCCCTCATCATTCCCTGCAACTGGAAGGATAGAGGAGAACACTGCTTGTGCTCCTGATCCTTTAACCAGTTGTCCCAAGGCCCTGAAGTCTCTCTTGATTGCCTTTGGACTTCTTGTTGCAACTTCTTCTCTGCCTACATGAAAAAGCAATAATGGATAATAATCTGAGGGCTGTACCAGGGTAGGAAGTTTTCTCATTACATCTTTAACCTAGGCCCCAGGGAGGCAGCAGATTTCCCTAAGAAGTGGGTCTGGTCTGCATATTGGGCCTTCTGTTCCCTTCAGAAGGGAGTCTCCTATGACTATGCCGCATCTTTTTTTCTTTATGGAAGCGGTTTTGACGCAGAGCGTAGGTCCGACTTAACCTCGGCGACACCTCCAAGCTAGATGAGCCATCGTCCTCATCATTGTTTGGTTCCACTTGCAGAGMCTCATACCTATTATGAGCACACCTGGGAGAGGCTTGGTTGTGCAATGGGGCTTTTCATGCCAGATGAAATGGCAGATCTCTTAGGAGTGAATTATTCATGCTGATGTCATGACCTTTCATTAATATACTCAGTTTCAAAAATAAACTTTAATCCTTTTTAATAAGTTTCACTCGCTTTTTCTGAACATCTTTTTCTTCTAACTCAGGAACAGACAGATCCTAAAACTTGAATGTAAATTCCTGAGAAAAGTCTCTTTTTTTAATCGTTTCCCAACCTTTTTTTTAATAAGCTCAGGAAATTAAGAAARGTTCCTATATTCCTTTCACAAAACACACCAGTAATTTCACCTTCCATGGAAGAAAGTCACTGTAGCCCTATGTAATTAAACTTCCTACCATATCCTACTAATTATATGCCACTTCCTTTAGGGAAATTATTTCCCAATTCCTGTATCATATCACAAGAAATGTAAGGTATAGTAATACTGACTTATTTTTACAGATATCTCTCCTCTCATACAACTAAGATCTGTTTCGTTCCCAAACTTCTCTCAGCTCTTTAATATTCAAGAGCTCTTACATTTTCATTAGTAAATAATATATCTTTAAATTTCAGCCTTTTCTAAGAGTATTGCATTTTTCGAATATAAGGATTATCTCAATATCATGATTTCTAACCCAAATTTGGATTATTTGTAAGCTTCTGAATGCAGCACAAAGCTTTGCTTACATGTCTTTTTTTCTTCATTTGCATTTGCAAACAATGGGTTTGTAAATCACTCTCTCATCCCCTAGTGCACAGAGTATTTTTTAAATGATTGCCAATACATCTTGGGTTTCATCTAATTAAACCATACTCAACTGATGGATATGCTTCTGTTTTATCTTTCCTTGCACAATGATATTCTTTTCTTTACTAGGCTTTTTGGGTCACCTTCCCTTAATGCTCTTAAAATCCTGCAAAAATTCTGGAAAAAATAGTAGGACAATTTATCCTGGGAGTCCTAGTTCATTATTTCAGATCAGGTCTGATCCCATGCCCAGTGAAGTCAATAGATGATGCCTCATGATTTTTGATTAAACCTTTTGATTAAACCTGATGCATCCAACTCGGTTGTTCTCAAACCTCTTAGATCAAGACCTCCTCTTTCTTCTCCTCTTCAATAGCTTAAGCATGGGCAAGGGCCAAAAGAAATGCTCTTTACATAACTGCTACAGAATAGAGATCTTTCCGTGAGACGGAAGAGAGGAAGAGAAACTCAAAATTGTATAGGTCAGAGATAAAGACCTGGAGACTGTGCTTCTCTCCCACTCCAAATGCAACCTACCCCTTGCCATAGAGCCCATGCTCTCAAATCTCTCTTGATTTGAGAATCCAGTGTTGGCTTTGCTCATATCTTCTTCCTGGATATCACTAAATCACTCAGGTGAAACAAAGACCTTCCCACCCTTTTGAGACGCAAATGCACACACATCCCACCTCTCAAGACATTTGAGACACAATCTGTGATCAAGAGCAATTATTCTACCTCTTTCTTACTTTGATAAATGAAAGTGGTTAAATGCACATGGCTTTCTACCCATCATCACAGCCTGAATTTAAATACGGATTTTGTGGCTGTCTGGAAAGAGAACAGCAGCATTTCTTAGGGACCTATTCCAGTCACAGCTGTTATTTTATCTTACTGGATGAAGCAGTGCTAGTTCTTGGCTCTGGCTAAGACTATGGAAAAGGTGGCCGGGTTCAGAAAGGGGAACTTGATTATCACAGCACTGCATTTTTGGGTACCTATCTATAAGGCACCTTCCTCCTTAGTGCATTTCTTGGTGTTCAGGCTTCATACAAGGCATGGGCATTGTTAGACATCCAGGAACACAAGTCACAGAGGCCCATGTGCTGTGCAGAGAGCTCTTAAACTTAGCCAACARGATGCTTTAAGGAAAGGCTTAAAGTCTTTGCCCTCTTAGCAATCCTCAGTGGAGTTTCTTCTGTGAATTCACACCTTGCAATGCTCCCTAATCCCCTGTCAGGATTCAGGGACAAAACTATTATTGGGGAAAAAGCAAAGCAAAAAACCTAGACACATGGAAAAGAAAAAACCTGCAGCTCATGTTGTACTTTGGTGATAAACTTCTACCATTTTGCCTGGGGTAACATCAAGACCTCTAAGGGCTACATGGGTTAAGCATTTACATGACATAAGGGTTCACATCAGGCAGATTACAAATGTGACCATGCCTCTTGCGCATTTTACGTGTCCTAGCCCCTCTCCTGATGATTAAACTGCCCTTCTACGCTGGTGGGAGTAGGGAGCTTTAGTTCCTAGTTTCAGCTCCCAGTACTGTACCCAAAGGCAAGCAGTCCTTGCAGCAGGGGCCAGGACCATTGAGTGAAAGCACCTTTCTCAGAAGGTAAAGTTAAGAATGCGAATTGCCCCAGACCATGGTCGTCTTGATCCTTGGTGAGCTACTATATAACACTTAGATGGGAGGCATAACACCCTGTACCCTGGGCTGCATCCAAAGAAGCGTGGCCAGCAGGTCGAGGGAGGTGATTCTGCCCCTCTRCTCTGCTCTGGTGAGACCCCACCTGCAGTACTGCGTCCAGCTCTGGAGCCCTCAACACAGGAAAGACATGGACCTGTTGGAGCAGGTCCAGAGGAGGATCACAAAAATGATCGGCGGGATGGAACACCTCCTCTGTGAAGACAGGCTGAGAGAGTTGGGGTTGTTCAGCCTGGAGAAGAGAAGGCTTTGGGGAGACCTTGTTGTGGCCTTTCAATACTTAAAGGGGGCTTATAAGAAAGATGGGGACAGACTTTTTAGCAGGGCCTGTTGTGATAGGACAAGGGGGAATGGTTTTAAACTAAAAGGGGGTAGATTCAGACTAGATATAAGGAAGAAATTTTTTACGGTGAGGGTGGTGAAAGACTGGAAGAGGTTGCCCAGAGAGGTGGTAGATGCCCCATCCCTGGAACCATTCAAGGTCAGGTTGGACAGGGCTCTGAGCAACCTGATCTAGTTGAAGATGTCCCTGCCTGTGGCAGGGGTGTTGGACTAGATGATAACCTTTAAAAAGTCCCTTCCAATCCAAACTATTCTATGATTCTATGATTCTAACGCTTTCCATTCTAGTCATCTTCTATGAGGACCATCTTCCAGTGTTTGGTAGACATGGTCCAAGCATACTTACGTATGGGAAAGCTGATGGAACAAAATGCCAGTTACCTTGAGCTGATAAACACAGATATAGAGTGAAGGTCAAAGAACAAGGAACGGGATTGCAAAACAGAAAAACAGGAACAAAGGCTTGTGCAAAAAGAAATAACGGCTTAGGCTGCTGCCAATAGTAAAGCGCGTGATAAGGGAGATGTGACCAATTAGTAAAGTTTTAGCGGCGCGTGCTTTGTCTATGATCRCGTGAGCAACAATTGGGAAGATATAAATAAGAAGAAATTGTGTAAATAAAGGTCTCCGCTCTGCACTATCCCTGGAGTCCGTGATTCATTCCCTTCACTTACGGGACTACGTAAGACTTTGGGTATGGACACACCCCTCTGTACATGCCAGAACCACAGTGGAGGGCAGAACCATGCCCCTCGGCCATCTGTCAGCTTGACACCATCTTAGGCAACTGTTCAAACTGAGAGAGAGCTGGGATTTTATCTTAGAGATCTCCAAGATGGTTGAGAGCAGCAACTCTAAGCAGCCTTTCCTAGTTCAGACACCTGAATTCCACTTGGTTTGAGTCATATGTGATGTTCACATGTTCAGAATCTGGCTCTGGGCATTCAATTGCCTCTTGTACATAGCCAAAAATGAGGTCCCAAAAGCTTTATTTGGGCAAATTGCTTTCAAATGTACTCAGCATGTACTTTTACATCTGGCAATTTGTTTATATACCTGTGCAAAAATTCATGAATCTTTCTTTAAGTCTCCAGTTTTGAAAACCTTGTTGTAAAGCTTACATGGCTCAAAGGCTTCTGTTTCAGTGATTTAGAAAAGAAAGAAAAAGGCCTGGAAAATTGCTTAAAGCAGAATTGTTCCTGGTGTCAAGATCCTGTGAAGTATAAATATCAGCACAAGGATTTGCTTTATTTACATACATATTTGAAACAGACATGGAGATACGTTCCTGTAGGAACCTGCGATACTTGCACCAAATGCAGTGCCTCTCGGTTTTCATGTACTATTCTCCTTTGCACTCAATCTATTTGATTCAATATTAACTTGATCTTTTTGCACTGAATATGCAGCTAGTGCACTAATATTAATTTTGGCATAATTTAGCATATCAGGTAGTAATGAGCAAACCTCAAAAGTTTCATATAAGGATCTGCAGTCTATTCCCTATACCCTGCAGGTACTCCCTTCTTTTCACTAGTGTTAGGGAGCTAACTGAGCCAACCACATAAAATACCATCATCAGGTAAAAAAAAAAAAAAAATCTCAATACTTGATCTTTTCAGAACTGACTCATTCAGATCTCAATGCCACTGCTTGGGCTTCTTTGCTTTGGTGGAACCTAATTAATAAACTAGTTAAAAACACTTGATTAAACAAAATATCCCTGCAACCTGCTCTGAAGATAACCAACATGATTCACCAGCGATTGCTTTATAAATGAGTATATGAATATTAATATTCATGTAATTTGTTGATGAAGCTATTCACACCTTTTCAGAATTCTACAGTTTTMAAAATATACTCCCTTCTGTACCTTCTTTGGAGTCTATCGTCTCAATAAAGAGCACATTTAGAGCCTGCTCCTTCAATGWGCTGAATGCTCTACTTAAGTCCTGAGTGCCCTTGGTTTGGTGAGCTCAGGGACATTTTGTAGAGCACTGTTCGTGCTTGGCACAATAGCAGAACATCCAGTTTCTTTGCTCTAATCCTTTGGTCTTTCTTTTACTTAAACAGTTGGTTTATTTTAGCTTAGACAACACTGCTTCAAATAACTCACCTTTTATGAATTTTATCTTCCCTGTCAAGGCTATAGGGAAACGGCATCTGATGTTATTCATTGTAGAGCTAGGTGTTAGAAAGTTCATCCTCAGCTTAGCAGGAGTGGCCCAACCTCCCATCTGCCACAGGGTCTGTTAAGACAAGAGCATGGCAGACCCTTCCTGGAAGACATTTTTACAGTTTAATCAAAGGACAAAGTTAAGAGGCTGCATTATGAGGAACCGTGACTGAAATATATCTCCTGCTTAATTTCCCAAAAAGACTGCAGGCTCAGCAGCAGACGCAGCTACTACTTTCTCTTGGGATCTTGCCTCAAAGTTACATGTGCGATACCCAAAGCTAAAGAACTGAATGAAAGTCTCGTCTTTAAAAGTTTTGGAAACACAAAACATGCTCACAGATTAATCTCTGTACTGAGAGGATGCAGTGGGTGGTGTTACAAGGTTCCTGTTACGGATTTATATATCTAATGCCAGCATTAGGATAATACAGCCATGGAGCTGAAGCAGTGCTGATATGTGCACGCAAGGGTCCCTTGGGATCCCATGGGTCAGTGGCACAGGACTTTGACTGGGGGAATAACGAGCTGTCCCTTCCTACCATGTCATGCCACAGCTTTTCTCAGTTCTCTGCATCCACTGGGGGATTGGAGAGAAGCTGCAATGCTCTTCCCAAGGCTGTAACAGGGAAATAAATGGAAGAGGAGGACTGAAGGTCCTTACCTCCACATAACCTGCCCCAGAGTCCCTGACAGTATGCATACAGACTGGAGAAAAATTCCATGAAAACTATTTTTGCTTGGTTTGTCTCCATCTGCAGGATTTACCCGTGGCTGCTTTATTCCAATTTCTAGGAGAAACTGGGATTCTGAAGCAACTGGGCTGAACAGTGACAGCAGTTCTTTCTGGCTTCTCCAGCAATGAGTCCGAGGTCCCAAGCTTGTCCGATCTCCAAAGCTCATCCTTTTCCTTGGATGGTGTCCTGTTTTCACATATTTTTATCATCTTGCCCTGAGCTTGCTGGTCTATAATAAGAAAGGGGCTATCAGCATGTTTTAGGCTTTAGTTGTTGGGTAAGGAAAGAGCATTTTTTGGGCATGCATATCTGGCCAGATGTATTCTGCAGTGAGTTAGGTTTGTGTGTGTTTTTGTGCTGGTTTGGGCTATCTGAGGACATTTTTCTAAAATGTGAGTTCCTCTTTGGAGTGGCCCGAGTCCATCAGCTCATTTTGTAGAGGATCTGCTTGCCAAAAAGCTGTCAGGTGATAATACCTACAGCCTCTCTGGCTGAGCTTGAAATGGTGACCTGGTGAGCTGGCTCCAAACCATTGGTTTGTTCTTCCAGGTGGCGATAATTCTGTGAGATCAGCACAAGCCTGTGGGGTCCTGGTGCTGCTCTCATTTCAACTCACGAAGTGATTCCCAGATTGATGAGGCAGGATCTGTAGCACCCACACTGAGGKACATCTGGTTACTTGCTATCTTTCAAATGTAAGTGCACTTCAAAAAAGAAAAAAGAAAACCGAAGCACCTACAGCTTAAACCAGTAGGCACATGAACATCCATGAGAAACATAATGTTTCACAATTGAACGGTTTCAGTTTTAATTTAATTTTACAACTTTATTAGCCTGAATAATCATCTCCCAGGAAAAATTCTCAAAACTCGTGGCCTGGCAGGAAGAAAACCAAACAGAACAAAACATTAGCCAAATGTGCAATAATGAAGATTAATCCTGTCTTGGCAATGTGAAGGAACAGATGACCAAAGAAGACTTTTCCATCTCAGGCCGTGGTGGTTCAATAACAGCACCCTGCCAATAGTTGGCTTCATCCAAAAAACAGTCCCAAATTTCTAAGCACATCAAAACACAATGAAAGAACTGAGTTACAGGCAAAATGCTGCATTACCCGCTCTTCACATTAAAGATGAAGAATTAATTCCAACATGTCTTAGATTTTGAGATCTTCACTTCTCAGCCCCAGAGCAGCTTACAAAAATAATTTCATATATGGGAAAAACAGAAAATGTATAATGCAATATCAGGATGCCCTAGCTAGATCATCAGGAGAGTTTAATCATTTAATCCACAGTTCTAGATACTACAACTCAAGGGAATGGAATTCCTGATGCAAGAGAAGGCCCCTGTCTTCTAGGTGGGACAATCATTAGTAGCATGTTGCATTTGTGCACACACAAATAAGAGGAGTGAGGTTTCTTCTAATTTCTTCTTTGAATCAGATAAAGTGGGTGTGAGGTGAAGTGGCTGGGTAATGGTTATAACTTATGTCTCCTTCCTGGATGTTTACCAGCGTCTTGATTTGGGGAATGAAGGGGGAATGAAATATTCTGCATACAAACAATCTTTTATTTGTCACCAGAAGTTGGAGTAAAAAAACTTGGGTACTAGAAAACATGTAAAAAAAGTATAACTTCCCAACTGTCCATGTGCAGAGGAGCATGTGGCAAACATACATTGCACCGTGTCCCTTGTGCAAAAATAGGTGTCGTATTTGCAGAATATGAGATTCAGAAAGAGCGAACAAATGACTACCTGCCATCACAGTTAGGTCCATGGTCCAAATCTGGGATATGCCTAAATTGGCTCTGCCACCAAAGGATTCTCTCCTCTGACCTCAGAGTAGGTTTCCAAAACCTCCCTAATTGCATTACTGGGTTTGGTGATAGGAAGGGACCCCAATTTTGAGAAACCATCTACCTTAGATAGTTAATCCTGGGAATGAGAAGCAAAAGCAAGTAAGCAGGGTGCACTGAGCTTTGAAATGATGGTATGGTGGTCCTCAGCATCATAAGCTGCATCTTGTCTTGTTGGCAGCTCATATAGGTATTTTAAGCTTTCAAAACCCAAGCGGTGTCTTCATACTTCCCAATGGGATCCACTAGGATTTTCCAAAGTTGGACTAAAACAGAAAGGAATAAAATGGCCGCACCACAGCCTATGTGAGAAGGACACTGGGGTGCATACATATGCAGCACTAGATTCACTGTTTGCAATACTACAAAATCTATAGCAGCACTCACATTTGAATCTACAATGGAAAGAATTACTTACAGTCATGGCTCAGAGCTTCAAGTGTTTCACTATGCTGATTTTATCTTGATGTCATTAAAGCCAAACACTGCCCATTATCACGGTTTTTAGAAAAACAAGAGAACCTGTAAGATGTTTTTCTATTAGAATAAATTCCTGAATATCATTTATTCCAAGTATTCTTTCCCCTTCAGTTGTGCTAGTCCTAAGTTTACATATTACAGAGTACTTGCCTTCTCTAAATTAATTGCAAAACTCAGTCTTTGGAATACTGACAACTGTAAAAACCTAAAACTACAGATGGCACAATTAGAACACAAAGTATGTGTTGACAGGCTGAAAAATGGACAAACTAAGCAAATTTGCCCTAGAAAAGTTTGGGAAAGCATCTCTTAAAGAAACAGGAGATTTTTGTCTTTGCTTTGCCTCCACATACATATTTTTTTTCTCTACAGCATTAGAAAAAGAAGCTTTATATTGAGAAAAGGTTAACAAACAATGTCTTCAAAGACAGGAAGAGCAGTTTTCTATCAAAACACTCAACGGAAGAAATATGTTGGAGTTATTTTTATTTCTGAAGTCTTTTCAATAACTTTTGGCTCTGACTTGAGAGTGCAACTCTGCTTGAGAGTGAGAAGGTAGCAATGAGGCTTTCTTACTCAGCATGTGTTCTCCCTGTGTATATGCAGAGTCCCATTTGCCTAATGCCAGAAAACTGACCTGTTTGTCCTGTAGTGCTAGCAATCATGGGAGCTGGAAATGGGTTTCATTTTGGCTTATGTGTCATTGATTGGAGTTTTAATTAAAATATAAGATCTGATAACTTTGGGATATGAGTCACCAGGATGGAGAGAGTGATGAGTTTATGTCTGAAAATGAAATTACAAGACAACTGATGAAGGAGAAGGGAAAAAGCAGTGATGGAACATTTTTATCCCGAATTTGATGGAGAATCAGAGGAAAGAGCAACTCCAAAGCCATAGCACAACAGCTGTCTCAGATACAGTCCATACACACCCAGATTATAAACTTTCCTTCTGTGTCAGGTCAATATCAGCAAAGATTTGCTGGAATGGATGATTTCTGAGTAAGAGAGGACCATAAATTTAGGAGGCATCATCCCTAAATCCAGGTGACGATGGAGCTTTTTGAAGGAGATTTTTGATGACAACCAGCTTAGCTTTAAGAATGCAGAGGTTGTTCCCAGAGGTTGCTGGCAGCATCCTGCAATCCCTAGTAGAGCAGAATTAGATCTAGCATGGGTACAATGGGCTTCAACACCCAGCAGCCAGCTCTAGCAGAAAAAATCAGGACTAATACAGCTGAGAAAACATTCAACCAGCCCCTGTCTTCCAGCCCATGAGTAGAAACCAAGGCAGTTTAAGATTTAAAAAATAAATAAATGTTTCACTAAGTTAATTAATTTTCAGCTGTGAAAATGAAAAACAGAAAAACACACAGTGACTCATAGCTTGTAACTTAATATTACTGCCCCCCGAAAAAAAAAAAAAAACACCATAAATCTGAAATGCTATCATCTGTTGCAGCGGAATATATCACAAGTCAGGTCTTCATGAGGGAAAATTACCTTTTTCAGTAAGTTATTCTTGGTGTCTGAGTGGAAGTGGTGAAAAAAGATTTTCTGAAACACAAGAGATGTAGCTGAAGTGGGAGTTTTAATGAGAGGAAGTTCTGACATTTCAGTCAACTGCTTCAAAAGCAGTTTGGCAAAGTTTTAAAAAAGCCTTCATTAAAGTGTCCATCAGCTGCAGTAATGTTTTAAACATAGTCCATATTTTCGTAGCGGCATGTGACTGAAAGGTGAAAAGGACTTGTGAGCAGCAGGTCCCATCTGTGTGAGTGGAAAGGAGACATATGCCAGGTGAATTCCCTCTTTCAAGCTCTGTAATTCTTCACAGGAAGAGTATTATTCCCTTCAGTCAGTTGGGGACATTGAAAAATCCTACAGAAAAATTGTTTCTGGTCAAATTAAAGCTAGATTATGTATTCTTTTTAAGATTCTATTAATTTCAAAGCTGATGAAATTTTATTTGACCTTAAATAGAATCTTGCATTTTAATTTGAGGTTGTAGAAACATCTTAAGAGCTTATTTATCTCTCTTCCTCTCTCTTTCCTTTTTATTGAAAGCTATTTTTAAACAAAGATGCAGCTTTGAACAAAATAAAAAGTAAAATCTTGGGTTTTTTTTAAAAAAAGGTCAAAACCCCCCATACTGACATTTTATAAATGAAGCAATGTACCTGCAGAGAGGAGGAGAGTGTGATGCAGGTGTGGATAATAAGATACAGCACCATTCAAAAGAAGGAATATAATGAAGAAAAAGAAACTTTTAATAAATTGCCTCCACAATGACATGAGAGACTGAGCTCCAAGACTTCCCACCATCACTCTTGAGAGAGCTTCTTGTTCATGGAATACGTAAATTGGGCAATACATGAGGCACGTACCCAAACAGTGATAGAAATGGCCTTTTCAAGATGAGCAGTTCAGCATCATAATTCAGGGGCCCTTTGGGGAGTCAAGGTAACCAAACAGTTTATTTTATCTGCAAGATCTTGTTATGTAACATTTGTGCCTTAAACTTGCTATCCCAAAATGAATCAGATACATTCCCAGATGTTCCTATGTTTATAGTTAATCAACTATTTATATTTTTTTTCAAGGATGGAGGAAAAATAAAATGCATCAGCATGACATAAACACAACTTATTTGTTTCACTTTGATACTTAGAAATGAAAAATATTTTTAATTATTTTCAATCCACAGCAGCATAAGAAATGCCCTATGGACAGCAGCCTTCAGCAACTCTCTCATGGTATGCACAAAAATGAACAGGGAATGTAGGTCAAGGTAGGAGGCAGAGAGATAAGGTGCTAAAAAAAAAACTTAGAAAGGGAAGTGGCAACTGAATGATGTCTTTAGAAATGTAGGAGATGAAAAAGAACTGCTCTCCCTTCTTTCTGTATTCCTGTCTGCAAGTGAGCTGCACTAACCAGCCCTAGGGAAATCTTAAAATCAGAGGCAAATGGACTTTGCTGCTGTTGCTGGAGTTGGAGAGGCTCCTGCTGTAGTCACTCAAGTTTAATCTCTTCTTGAATTTCAAGATAAAAAAGTCTCATGTTTAACGCAACGGAAGGTATCCTTCCTATTCTAGAAGAATGAGTCAATGGGYCACCACCCAGCATGAACATGATTGTCTCCTCCTCTACCCATAAAGCAAATCTTTGTCCTCTTCTTTGGGAGGGCTTTCCAAAGGGCAGGTGGGATTTCTGTCTCTCGTTTTGGAAAAATAACTAATAAAATGTCAAGAATATGAAGTCTGAGGTTTCCTTAGCTCTTATAGGGCTGTAAACCTGAAAACTGAGATGCCAGGAAGTCCTAGTACTCAGAAGTCTTCAGACTGCAGGTCTAGACATCCTGGTTCACCTGGAATCCTTTTTTGTTTTTTATTTTTCTTACAGCTGATCTACAAACAAAAAACAACACCATCCTTCACAACCACACAAGTCTGGTAAGAGTTTTAACTGTCCAGTTTTCATGTTCCCCAGTTTTACAGCAACCACTGTTCATAGACAGGCAGTGTTTTCTATCACTCAACAGCCCATACRCAATGAAGATCAACATTCCTGGTTTTTTGGATAGGAAATTTGAAAGGAAAAATAATTTTTCAATGTCATCCTATGAATAAGTGGCACAGTTCAGAACTGTGAGCTGTTTTCCCGAGTCCTGAATAGCAGCTGGAATATGGTTTTATTCCCACCAATAAACCCAGCAATTAAAAAAAATAAAAATGTTTCAATAGAATTTTTTTTAAGAGCTGAGGTATTCCCCTAGAACACAAGAATTTTTTATAATTTTATTTGGTTTTGTTCACTGAAAACATATTTTCCTATTAAAAAAAAAAATATTGCAATGGGAAATGTTAACCTAACTTGTTTCTAGTTCCTTGTCAGATCTCAGAGCTGATAGATCACAAATATTCAGCACTGAGACATGGATTTCCTTTCAGCTTATTATTTTAATAAGCCACCAGCAATGGATCTACCTATTCTGGAGCTTTAGTCAATAAGTGTCAAGGGCTGGGATTTATTAACTGCCCACTTACGCAAACATGATTTTCTGCATTCAAAAGATTTGCAGTAGAAGATAGCACCTGAGCTGAGTTCCCTTATCTTCACACTCGAATCTTCCCCAATGAACCAGAAAGGCTAGCAGCCAAGTCTGCTGCTACATGCACAGCGTGACTTATGTCGAGCCCAGACAGGGGCAACATAAAACCTGGTTGCAGCTTCCACTAAAGAAAAGAAAAAAAAATAATACTGTAATCAATGGAATAGTAATTTTCATCCTTCCTAATTGGGTATGGTGCCAACATCAGATAAATCCTCGCCTCAACTAGGTTAGATAGAGCTAAATTGTGTTATTCTTTAATACAAACAGAAGCTGATAGAAATAATCATGTATAAACTTCCAGTGCAGTTTATTAAACATACTCCTCCAGCTTTTGCAATCTCTTTGAGTGTGATGAAGCACCAGTCTCTAGGTTCTAATTAACCTGCAATGATCAGGGAGGTAAGAGTTTGGGAAACCTTATCTCAGGCCAGTAACCACTAGCGACACTCAGCCTCAGAATGGATGGCAACCCATTTTTGCTTTATTGAGCAAAATTAATGCTATTTTCATTTGCTGTCCTCCTGACAATGTTCAGCTGCATCACAACACTTCAGGACAATGACCACACAGCTATAATGGGCCTATCGAGAGAATTAAACCTTGTATGGAAGCCAATTAATTTTTTGCTTTTCATCTCAATTGCTTCTATCAGGGACATAAATATTAAATATTGCCCATTCTGTGCATAATGAATGAATTCCTTAAAATACTGCAAAACTAAGTGGCAAAACAATACTAAACTACTATTTTGTAATTTGAAACAGTATAAAGTAGAGTTTCTCTTTAACTTTCCCTCAGCAAGGGGAGATGGAAAGCTCCCTTGTGTTGCTGACTAGTTTAGGAGCCTCTCTAAGCCAGGAGAGAGGCTTAGAGAAAGGCAGTAATAGGACATAGGTATGATGCCATCCCACCAAGGGATGCAGGGGCAGTTACCTTTTGCAGTAGAAACACTGCAAGACCATCTCACAATGAGAAAAAAAAAACCAACTCTGCTATTCTTGATGACAATTACAGCGCGGGGACTGGTTACCTCTGTGTAGCAATGCATAAGGGATCATACGGTTGTAGGATAATCCAGGTTGGAAGGGACCTCAGGAACTCTCTTGTCTAACATCCTGCTCAAAGTTGGGTCAGTTATGGCTCAGACCAGGTTACTTGGGGCTTTATCTGGCCCAGTCTTGAAAATCTTTTAGAATGGAGATAACAAATATTTTCTCAGCAACCTGTTGTACAGCTCAGCTGTCATAGAATCATAGAATCATAGAATCATTAAGGTTGGAAAAGACCTCTAAGATCATCAAGTCCAACCATCAACCCAACACCACCATGCCCAATAAACCATGTCCCTAAGTGCCTCATCTACACGTCTTTTAAATACTTCCAGGGATGGTGACTCCACCACTTCCCTGGGCAGCCTCTTCCAATGCTTAACCACTCTTTCAGGAAAGAAAT
>JAYKAV010003024.1:316248-436190 GCA_035582835.1 Phoebastria nigripes | reverse complement strand
AAGGAGTGGTTAAGCATTGGAAGAGGCTGCCCAGGGAAGTGGTGGAGTCACCATCCCTGGAAGTATTTAAAAGACGTGTAGATGAGGCACTTAGGGACATGGTTTAGTGGGGCATGGTGGTGTTGGGTTGATGGTTGGACTTGATGATCTTAGAGGTCTTTTCCAACCTTAATGATTCTATGAAAGATTCTGTGAAAGATGGGAGAGGTGTAGGAATATTTTGGGAAGCTTGAAGGGTTTAGATGTGAGGTGGACATTTAGTGCTTTAATAGGCGTCTCCTAACATATTCAAAACACATCTTTAGAGTCTATTAGTGTAATGATCATAAGCAGCTACTGGCTTTCAAGTGTCCCCAAAGTTCAGCAGCA
Organism: Phoebastria nigripes; assembly: GCA_035582835.1. Classification (NCBI taxonomy): domain Eukaryota; kingdom Metazoa; phylum Chordata; class Aves; order Procellariiformes; family Diomedeidae; genus Phoebastria; species Phoebastria nigripes. The sequence goes on along the minus strand of JAYKAV010003024.1, from coordinate 435,821 downwards.
GGCACAGAGAAGGGTGGTGAATCTACATTTGCAAGTACAGAAAGTGGCAGTGACCTAAGTCCTGTCCAGGACACCAGTCTTCAAAATGGACTTAGAAACGGAGCTCCTTTTAAATGGGTGGGATTTCAGATGCTGAAACACTTCTGAGGACCAAACCCTTTGCAGATCCATCTGCTTTCTGTCATGCACTGCATGAAAATGAAAGTTGCCACGTCCTTCACTGCATATGTGTCTGCAGTTGCATGCCGTGTTGAGGAATAATCTGTGAAAAGCCATTTTTCTTCAACCCTAGCTGAACTTGGGAGCAATGGAGGGTGCTGAGTGCCTCAGGGTACAGAACACAAAGATCACTGAGAGGTAAATGCGCATATATCTTTCTGCAGCATGAGCTTGATGTGTCTGTGCATTCATTCAACAACAGCACTCCCCTGATTTCAGTGGTGCAAGATGACATCCTGACACCTATCTCCTTGAGAAGATGTGAAAGAACAGCCAGAGATGTTTTTATTTTTCCTGCAGAAAAGAGTAGTCTCAGGTGCAAAATGGAATAAATGAGGAGGATTAAAGTTAAAAGCATAAAAGAAATACTGAAAAGGCATCATATTCCAGACCTGTGCATACAGAATAACATTTCAGATCGCATCCAACAGTGCAGGAAGACTGTCCTGTAGCTCACTAGCCTGACCTGGTGTTGTCTGTGGAGAGCTCTTTACATATGTCATTTAATGTAATTTTGATTTTTCCTATGTGAGTTTTGTTATTTGTGAGCTCTCCTGAGATGAGCAGGTGCGATGGAAAAATGGAGTTTTTCTGTTGACTGGCATTAACACTTCACTGTCCCCAACACTGCTGTGTGCATAGCACAGAGCTGCACTGAAATGTAGCCAGCACTAAAACAGCGCCTTCCTCACGAGCATGCTTGTGTCCCATGCAACATTTCACATCCCTCTGAGGCTGCACAAATATTGCCATTTTCAGTCTCCCCGTCCCAGGGAGAGAAGGAAGGTCTGTGCACACTTCACAGGTTGAGGAGAGTGGATCGACATATAGAAAGTGAGCTGCAATAAACTGGTGGCAGAGCTGGGTCCAAAGCACAGGGTTTTCTGACCGAGACTCAGATCCTGCTTTGCTCCGAGGATGTGGGCTAGGACAGGAAGGAGCAGATATTTCTAAAAAACAAGAGAGAGACTGTCTTTAAAATCCAAGCTTGTCAAATTGCGTTCCTTGAACAGAGCAAGACCCAGAGCCCAGTGGCTGGAGGGGGAGGCACTCAGCAGCCAGTTACAGACTCTCCTTGGTCTAAGTCTAGTTTTCATTCCCCTGGCTTTTTATCAAGTTTAGCTGTGAGGATCACAGGATAGAAGGGAAGTCTGACTTACACCAGCTCTAGCAGGTATAATTCTTTCTGCTCTTTGACATGCCAATTTTCTCCCACCTCCATGGTATAGTGGGAAAAATAATGCTGGCAGCTCAGATATTCTTATGTTATCTGCACTAAGCTCATGTTTATTAAACCTGATCCTGGGCAAAAATGCTACCATAAAGGACGTGTTCCTATTGAAAATAGAGGGATAGTTTGAGAACCGAAGTTTAGCAGTCTTACCAGGTGTATAGGAACAAAGCTAACTGAGATGTCCATCTTGCAAACCTCTTCATGCATTCTTAATTTTACACATACGATCAGACCCACTGCAAGTAACACATGAACAGAAGCGTGATCAAGGTGCCAACAGAAATAGATGCTACCTAGCCCACCCCCTGACCTGTACCCAGTTGCCTCGCAGCCATGTGGGAAAGCAGCTGCCATGTACCTGCATGGCTGCCCGAATTCCCTGTGCCCCTAGATCCACAAGGATTCAAGCATGTGGGCRACCACTCAGGGAACATGCTCATCTTGTTTTTCTGATCATGCCTTTCATTTGGCTGCTCAGGAACTCTATCGTCTTAGAGCTTCAATAGAATCTGCTGGGCCAGATGATTTTCTTTGAATTTCAACAAATTAAATGCCTGTATTATTTCTCTGTCTAACTGAAATCAGTTTTGTGTGGGTTTGTGCTTTTTTTTTTTTAATCAAATAGTGATTAAGAACATGGAATAAAAAAGGGGAGTTAGGGTCATATGAAAGTAGCTTTCATATTCTGAGTGAAGACAGATGTAATACCATTACTTTTTGTGAGGAATTGGGATGGCTAGAAATTGGATGGCTTTTAATTTTGTTTTTCAGTACTTCCTTCAGTGTTAAGTTAATTAACTGGAAGGTGGCCAGATAACTTGGAGTCTTTACAATGTTTGGGGGATTTTGCATAAAGAAAGACAAGCCCACTACTTGGTGAAATARTTAGATTAGCCTGAATGATTTAAAGCCTTTGGAGGAGGAGTTGTGTAAGTGTTGTGTGCGTAATGCTAAAGCTCTTCCTGATTTCTAACAGGGACTTACTGAGGCCCCTGAAAACCAGACCTTGTCTATCAGACACTACTCTGAGAAGTTCACAAACCAAACAGAAARCACAAAAGGAAGCAGAGGGAGCTGCCAGTGGTTACCCAGAAGCAGGGTAGATCCCAGCAGTGAGTAGACCTCAGGTCTCTGGGTGCCCATGTGTTATAGATACTCTTTTTGACCCACTCAGATGTGCAGACCAGCAGAGAAGACACCAGGAACAGTCCCAGTGCTGTATCTGAGGCTGTGATGCCCCTCAAGTCACAGCTGTCATGGAGGATGCTCTCAGATGACAGCCTCCCTGGGACATGTCTTGCTGAGCTCCTGGTCCAGATGAGCAAGGGCTGTTCAAGTCCTCCTTAACAGGGGGCCTGGACACTCTCTGGCAGATTGACACGTGGGGTAGGGCTTTGGCATACTGGTGCCYGCTTTCCTCATGGAAGAGTAACTCCTCACATGGTGGTTTCCTCTCAGGATAAACTGGACCTTCTCCGAAGATGCACGATGTGGGTCTAAAGTTATGACAAAGTTGACACAGGATATCAGATACCAGTGAGTATCCAATGGATCTGTTCATATAAATACAGCATTATCCAAGGCTGATTAAGTCTTCCAGGAAGGGGTCCACCCATGGTTGCCTTAGTGAGTGGACTTCCAGTTGATATCCCAGTCAAAGATCTTGCTTTACCAGAGGGACCAGTGATGAGGAGCAGTGACAGAATCTGTGCATGTGACACCCCACCCCACCCCCAGTCAAGGAAATGCTTGGAAAAAAGTGAGCTGCTGCATCTAAAAGGCTTTGGAAATAACAACGTGGARGGAAAAAAAAACACCCAAAACACTCTCTCTATGTTGAATATCAGTGGCACAATGCCAGCAGGCTTCCTGTGAATACTGCACCTTGTTCCACATGCTATTCAAGTCCACTGCAGCTGCTAATGAGATAAGCCTTACATCATGCCTTTTTTTTTTTTTTTCTTCAAACAAATACACCAAGATCTCCATTTTATAGGAGTGTAACCTCTACAATTAGCAGGATAATAGATGTGGAGAGCACTACCTCTGTAGCACAGTGAGACCCCAGCTTGCAAACTCAAGCCCAACAAGTTGACCTGAGGAACTGGAATTTCCTTCATTCTTCCCTAAATGACTGATCCAAACGCAGCTGAAATCAACAGGAAAGCAGGCTCTGAGCAAAAATGTTGGGATGATCCATTTGCCTTCAGAATTTCATTTAAACTCTATTCCCCATTGGAGTTTCATGTAACTGCAGCTGAACCTGGCAGTCTCTCTGTCTTTTGTAGTACTACATAGGTAATATCTTTCTGCAGGGATGAATTATTCTTGTACTCTTCCATATTAGGCCCAAATTCAGTCTCTCAGTCTTTTCCAGGCATATCTTATTTTCTCCTATCTGCCTTTTTAATATAGAATTTTATGCATATACTGATAAATCTTATTTATAACCTTCAGGCATTGGATTATTTTTATTTATAAGGCTGAAGTTATTAGATTCACTAAAATTCTCAAAGACCAAGTACATGATGCATAAGACTCAGGCACTGTAGGAAGAGCAATGCATATTAATTTAGTAGCTCCAAAGTGATCCCAAATCATATAGAAACATTACTTTTGCTGACTATTTCTGCACCAATTAACTGTCATGCTCCCTGTCAATTGAAAAACCACTCTCTGCTACTCCACCATTTCATTATGAAGTCAAAATACAGTTTGCCTGTATAGGAGGCTCACAATAGGTTCGTTCCCCAAGTGAATATATCAACTGTTTGATTGGAACTTCTACTGCATGCTTTTGGTAAAGCTACCCTTGCCTTATTTAAGTGTTTTAATCTCTTTTTTCTTCCCCTTGGAATGTTCTTGGACACTAGAGCTTAAATGACCCCCAGGAGACTTTTCCTTGAGCAATTGTTCRAGTTCCTACTCTGAGTTTCCCGTTTCTGGGTGTGATTGTTCAGAGCCTTGAAGAGCAAGTCTGAGTTACTTAGACTATTTGGCCATGTCTRCGCTGCTCTGCTAGGTAACTCCCAGGGGTTGGAGCACCCTGCTCACATCGCACTGCGAGCCCCTCAGGCACCGCCAGACCAAGCAGGCTCAGCCTTTCTGAACTCTGTACAAGCTTGCAAGACATCCCCATCCAGCTCTTCTAGCAGTCAGCCTGAGCTCTGCCTCCATGTCTCCTGCATGCACAGAGATCCCCTCCAGCCAGTCCTTTGGTCAGCAGTGGTGCTGTACCCAGACAGCGTAGAGGAAACCTTGGACACCAGACGTAGCCATGAAATCACCGCACTGAAATGTGATAACTTCACATTTGGAGCACTAGGAATATATGGTATTTCTACCAAATGCATCAGTGTTTAAGATATAGTTTAGACAGCAGTGCTTTCTTTAGAACATTTAAGATCCTGTAATGCTTATATTACAAAAGTGTTTCTYCTTCTTTAAAGTGTATCTTCTCACCATTGTGTGCTTTCTCATCGTTACTCATATTTTCCATTCCTGTGATGCTTATATTTCACATTGATGTCATGCACGTACTCCACTGCCCTGTACTTATAGAAGGCTAAATTTCACTGAGGATTTTGAGAAGCTGTACCTAAGTGGCTTGCCTGGACTGGCTTGTTGTACTTGACAGCATTTGCAATCACAGCATCCAATCAGGTATCTTTTCCAGGAAAACAAAACAAAATAAAAATCCAAGTTATTCCCAACCCCACCCCAAGCAACATCGTTATTTTAACATGAAGCAAAAATTGTAAATTATTTGCTTTAGGACATGTAAAGAACCATGACATAAAATGAGATGGTTATTGGCTGTAGTCAGTGAAGTCATACAGAAATGATTAAGAGAAGAATTCAGACAAGTAAAATTCCTAGTTATGCATGTCTTCTGTGATGTTCAGTTGATTTATGTGGTTTGAGTAGTAAATTACAATGAAAACCAATTTGGGAAAGGAATATTAAACATGTGATTCAGACATGGTTTTCCATTTAAGAAATATTGTAACATAAAGTGTGCTCAGTCAATCAGCCCAAGGTGATTACTCACAAGGTAAACAATCGGAAAGAAGATAGACCCTAGTAAAAGGGGAAAACACATCAATCACAATCTCGGTTCTTCCCATGCTGAGTAGGTTCAGTCCAACTCCATTTGGTTTCCCAGCTGGAGTCCAATAACCTCCTGAGGAGTATAGATTTCTCAATTACTCCCAGTGCAGTATATTTTACATGTAATGAGTGTAAAGTGTATTACATTAATAGGTCTTAGGCATGGGCACGGCCTGAGGACACTTTCAGCTGGATGGGAGGATCAGTGCAGGATCTTGGTCTTCTGATGTGTCTAAATTTGACCTTTTCCCCAAGATTCATCCCCACCTACTCACCTGCCTCCCACTGTCCTTCTTCTATCCTGTCCTTTTTACCTATTCCCTCCAATATCCAGACTTCTAGACATACAGAAAATAAGGACTACATTCAGAAGAGTAAACTCAAAGTCCCAGGTAAGGTTTCCCACCATCTATCCTGTGTCTAAGTGTAATCCTCTGTTTAGCTGATGCCTAATCCTGGAGGTCCCTGAATGTCACAGTCAGTCAAACTGCTTAAATACTGGCCTATGCCCTGCAACAGGTTTTGGGTGGATCACACACATTCTGCCTCTGAGAGGGCAGGCTATAGCTTATACTGAGGTTATCAAATGGCAGGTGACATAAAGTCTGACTCTTACAGGCCATGGTATGCTTCAAATATTCTCACTGCACTCATGAAACTGAGCTGAGCTGCAGCCSAGTGAATGACAAGTTGAACAAGAGTCACCAGTATGGCCTTGCACCAAAGAAGGCACTTGTGAGACCCCATCTGGAGTCCTGTGTCAGGTTTTGGGATTGTGCTGGTTTTGGCTGGGATAGAGTTAATTTTCTTTATAGTAGCTAGTATGGGGCTACGTTTTGGATTTGTGCTGAAAACAGGGTTGATAACACAGGGATGTTTTCATTATTGCTGAGCAGTGCTTACACAGAGTCAAGGCCTTTTCTGCCTCTCACCCCACCCCACCAGCGAGGAGGCTGGGGGTGCACAAGAAGTTGGGAGGGGACACAGCTGGGACAGCTGACCCCAACTGACCAAAGGGATATTCCATACCATATGACATCATGCTCAGCATATAAAGCTGGGGGAAGAAGAAGGAAGCAGGGAACGTTTGGAGTGATGGCGTTTGTCTTGCCAAGTAACTGTTACGCGTGATGGAGCCCTGCTTTCCTGGAGATGGCTGAACACCTACCTGCCGATGGGAAGTGGTGAATGAATTCCTTGTTTTGCTTTGCTTGCGTGCGTGGCTTTTTCTTTACCTATTAAAGTGTCTTTATCTCAACCCACGAGTTTTCTCAYTTTTACCCTTCCGATTCTCTTCCCCATCCCACTGTGAGGGGAGTGAGCGAGCGGCCGTGTGGGGCTTAGTTGCCAGCTGGGTTTAAACCACAACAGGGATATGTGGTACAAGAAAGACATTGAGGAACAGCGGTGAATCAAAGGGATGGTCACCAAGATGGTCAGATGGTTGAAGAACATGACATTTGAGGAGATTGTGAGAGAATTGGGCCTATTCAAAGTTAAGAAGAGGAAGCCAACATCCTTATTGTTGACTTCAACTGCCTGGTGGAAGGAAGYAGAGAAAGTAGAGCCAGACTCCTCTTGGAGGTGCACAGGGAGAGGACAAGAAGTTTCTGAATGCACACAAGTCGCAATTTGGAAACAAATTATGACTTGGGAAACTGCATTCAGATATAATGAAAATAATTGTTGCCATGAGGGTGATGAAACACTGGAATGGAGCCCAGTTTGCATCCATTGAGATACGTAAAACAACTGAAGACTCTGAGCAGCCTGCTCTAACTGGATCTACTCCGAGCAGGGGTTTGCACCAGATGGTCTCCAGGTCCCTTTTAACCTCAATTGCTCTGTGATTCTGACAGCCTTTGTAAAACCCAGAAAGGCTTTGGTCATGCAGCCCCCCACTCTGAATATGCAGAGTCCAAACCAAGAATATTCAGTAGGCAACCCTGAGCTCATTCAAGGCCACTTCTATTGTGTGGCTTGGTCGATAATTTATATCCCCTGCTCTACCACTAAACTGGGGACTTCAGATTTTTTTTTCTCTTCCTGTTTCCTCTTCTTCCCTTTGTCCATCTGGTTTATTAAACGTGAATTTTTCAGGATAGGGTCAGCATTCACAGGTCAGTTAAAGGTTGAGCTAATGTCTCTACCATCAATGACAACAAAAGGGAAAGATTTGCTGTGGCATTTAGCCTGAAAAATATACTTGTAAAGAGAGATGTGTATATTTATTAAAGAGGAAGTGAGTGCACTGGCTGCTTTTATTTCTTACAATGTTTTCTGTTTTGGAAGTACCCCAAGCCATTTCAAGTCTTTCTATATTTGAGATGGTAATTGGGAGAACAATTGAAGGGGATTGAGCACATAATGAAGAAAAAGCAGTAGGAGGCAAAGATTTCTTCAGAAGAAAATATAACACATTTCAGAAATTGAGTGCTCTGCATTTAATAAGGCAAGCAAATAGACAAGAGGAAACCAAAGAAAAGGCACAATGGAGACAAAAAAGGCTTATTATGACAAGAAAGCCAGAGCTGTTAGCTATCAATCTGCTGATAAACTATTACAGTATTACCAATGCTGTCTCCTGAAGAAYGTAAATTACGTGACAAGAGATTTGGCCCCACACAGAGATAAAGAAAGTGCATGCAGTTAGATTTCCAAAAGGACAAGAAGATAAGAAAAAATTGGGGGTGGGGAGACAGGGGAGTCAATTTATCACTTTAAAGTCACTAGCGCAGGCAAAAATACATAAAAAAAGAACAAATGAACAAACCACAGAGTAAAATAGACCAACAGATCAAGCTTAACTTATGCAGAGGCAAAGAGAAAGCAGATCTCACACTGGGTGTTGCTGATTTGATTTTAGTTGAAATTTAGTGCTCTGTTAATCAGATTTCACAAATATAAGGGGATTCAGCTGTCAGGAGRCCCTGAGAAATATTTATCAATCAGCTAGGAAGAAAAACACCCTTCTCGAAGACTGTGGGTGTCCACAGAGGGCCTGAAAACTTGCGAGAGCAATCAGAGAAAAACAGAGTGAAACTGTCTGGGGGCTGGTAATGGTACCAATCAGCTCACATATGTTTTCTTAAGTGGAATCACAGGTTGTGTACACTTTCAGGGAGAATCACAGAATCATAAGATTCTATGAATCATAAGAAGGACAAAGCAGTGTTTTCTCAATGTATTGTACCTTATAGACAAGTATTTTAATGGGGCATCYATGCAGAGTTACAGATGCCATGGCCATGCATTGTTAAGTACATGCTCAAAGAGAGCGAAAGGGATCCATTGCATGTGGGAGGGCTGTTGTGCTCTGCCTGGGACAGTGGAAGCATATCTCCTTCACTATAAGGGATCAAGGGAACTGAATGATGGTCTCTCATTGCTATTTCAGAAGAGTTTCATCATGTAGACTGCAATTTCTTGCACACCGTGTTCTTGCAATTTCTTGCACACCATGTTTTACTCAAACCACATTTAAGCCTCTCATATCTAACAGAGCACTGCACCCTCAGAGATGTAATTTCCACCCACCACATGTAGGAAAACAGAAAGCACCCCCACCCCAGGTAATTCTATGGGTGTTGTGTGTATTTGCTCCCATAAATCCAAACAGAAAACGCAGCTATTTGTGTTGCAGGAGGCCCCCATGGGTGTCAGCAGGAGAGCTCCCAGGCTTCCCCCACCAATGCCAGGAGAGATGCCAAGTCCCTCCTGACCATAGAAACAGATCGTTCACACATATTAAAAACTACAGTGATCGGGTGCAGGGCTGCCTGACAGGGACCCCTTGTACCCCAGCCCCCTCCCAAATAAACATCTTGCCACTAATAACTTTTTCCCCAATGGTCCCAGGTTTGATACATCCATACCCAGATCTGGTACTTCTGATACTGTTACTCAGGTAACACTTATGTGCTATTACCAATATGGTTACCTTGGTACTGTTGGCCTTGCAAGATTTGGTCTATTAATGCTGCTGGGTTGGTAACAGGACATCTCCTCAATCTACCATGCTGTACTATTATTCCCATTAGCATGGACTATCATCCCCAACAGCCTGGAACCTATGATCCATCATTTCGTTTGTATAGTTTCATAAAGCAACTGGCAAAGAAAACCCACACCCCAAACAAAGTTTATTTTTTGTTCAAATGAAACAAGAGTCACCTATCTCTTCCTCTTGCCTTCTCCTTTGCTTCCTCATGAAAAAATAAGGATCATCTTATTTTTTCATAACTCCATGAAAAAGTTTTGCCTCCTTTTTCTTAGGAGCATGTAATGAGAAAGAAGCACAAGGAAAAAAATGTCTTAAAAGGTAAAAGCCAACTTAGTGTAGAATGTTTAAATCATACTCCTAAAGACATCATTCTACAGGATGTAATTAACATTGTTCAGATGTTTCATTGTGTGTGTTTGGATTTCTCTTCAGTGTAATAATTCTGTTTCCTGCTTTCGGTATGTTAGGGGTTTGGAAAAATGTCTTGTAATGGTTTTGTCTAGCCTTTAAATACCTGATACATACTCCCATTCCTATCTCATTTTTAGGCAGACTTTTAGCTGCTGAGATCCTACAGCTCTTTATATGAGATCCTACAGTTCTTTACATTCCTGTGTTTTCTCCCGTTCTTGCATTTCTTCTCTCTGATATTTGTCCTTCTCCCCTTCCCCTGCCTCCTTTGTGCCTCCATTAATCTAATTTGTAACAGACAGGGAAGGTCCAAGGAGGACAATTTGGTTATACTGCTTGAATAAGGACCCTTCTAGGTCTATTAGGGGCACTGAGTGACAGGGTAAAGTGAATGACAGCCCAATAGCTCAGTATAAGCAATGGGTGAAACCATCAGCCCACCCAACAGAAATAGCAGCAGAAGTACATTTCAGTTCCTTTTTCTCAAGGTTGTGGTGTCTTTTCCTACATCAGAGAGTTACAAACTTCTTTTGCCAGGTGTCACCATTAGCAATAATTGCAAACCCCTGTTGGGACTGCAGCTCCTGGCCCTGGACTGCGCTGTGCCCTCTCTGAAAGACAACGCAGATGGAGCTACACAGTCCTTGTGTTTTGGAAAACTTGACTTTACCATTTTACACAGTCTGTACCATGAGTACACTGAATTGTGTACAAATAAACATGCTTTTTTAGGGCTTTATCAATTGACTTCATTTCTGAGTGGCTCACAAAGTCTTTGCTCAGGTCCCTTTTGGTCCTGCTCTTAAGAAAATGTTTAAGAAAACACTGAAAGCTGAAATTTATTTTGACCCAGAGGCTCAAGACTTTCAGGAAGAAGAAAMTGCTTTTCTAAATGCAGAGCTTATTCCTGGAGAATCAGACAAGGCAAAACTTTGACAAATTAACCCAACTGCACATCATTAGGATGAGGAGGGAAGGAGAGGTCACACCTCTTGGGAATCAAGCAAATGAAACCATAGATCAGTGGATTCGCCTCCAGCCAAGTAACTTTGACATTATCTCTGCTGTTAGTGATCATCTGACCTTTCTTGAGACACTTTATTTTCATATCCCTTTTTTGTCTGAGCCCAACAGCTTGTTATTGAATAAATCACCGGAGGCTAAAGAAAAGCTTTAGCTGCCAACTCAAAAACATATTAGGTGTGTCTTCTTAGATATATTATTTCCATCGTATCCACCATAGATACATGAATATAGATGTTGCCTGTGCCTAATCCGTTTGAGGTAGCTCACTATTGCTTTGCATAATCACTTCCTGCAAGCCCAGTCACACGTTTGGGAATTCCCTACACTTTGCTCACCAAGAAGCTGTGCAAAAATACAGATCTCTTATGAATTGGTTTTTTCCTCCTCAGGCACACTTTTTACAATGACAAGGTTGAGGAGTATGCATAGGGGTTACTGTGCTTTCTACCTCTAGTCTGCTGTTTTTAAAGTGGAGGTCATATTTCAGGAAAGCAATTAAGGACATGTTTAACTTCCACTGCATTTTATGTACTCTGACTGCCACTGTAATACTCATAAGATTAAGCACATGTTTAAGTGCAGGGTTGCACCAGAGGGCTTCATAGCCAGTGTAATGTGAAATATTTGGACTCTTTCTGGTGTTCTGGATGGACAGGCTGAGTCATTTACAAACAAACTCCCCCTTTATTATTTGTCATTTGTGCGTATATGTATATATTTAACATGATAAATTCGTTTATTGTCATATATGCTTGAGCATCCAGATACGGTCTTTCAGTTTATGGAGACTGAGGAAGACAGTTCATGCTCCTTTAGTGTCACAGGCTAAATGAGACAAATATAAAATCTGAGATGATGAACAAAGAGGAGTTAAGGAAGGGGGTGATAAACCACATAAAAATAACTTGGGCCATACTGCTGTCAGAATGAGCCATACTTGTAAAAACTTAAACAAAAGAAGGTATTTGAGGGTTGTGGGTTTTTTTTGTTTTTTTTTTTTTTTTTTTTTTATTATATCTGTACATTTATGTACCTATACATCTGTGTGTTTGTGTGTGTATTTTATCCAAATGGAAATTGTCATGACAAAATGACAAACATATAGTTCAGATGACTTTTTGTAGGGTTTTTTCAATGAAAAACCTACTATCACATTTTTCCACCCTTTAAAAACCATGTCAATCCAAGTTGCCAGATAAACTGAAATGTTTCCAATTTTCAATACCAAAGAGAAGGGGAAAACAGGTGGCTGGGAGTGGAGGTATAACACATAATCCTCAAAAACGTTGTAGTTTTTTTTTTTTTTTAATGCAATAAAGCTGCTTTATTCCTGCATATTTTTCAGAGGGAGGCTGTTTTCCGAAGAGGAACACCAATTTTTAGCTGTCAGAAGGTCAGGGAGGAGAGGAATGGTTAGTGTAAGGCTGAAAATGAGGAGGTGGAGGAAGGGGTGAGGAGGTGGGAGGAGGCTTGAAAGAGGAGAATAGAGATGTTTGAAATGATGATGCTATTCCAGTGCAAGGGAGTGGCAAGAAAAGTGCCAGGAAAGAGACAGACAGAGAAAAAAGGCAGAGAAATGAGTGGGAGGACAAGGGAGAGGAAAGAGMTGAGCAGAATGGTTGAGGAGAGATAGAGGAGCAGGGACCTCGTARAAGTGGGACAGAGAGCCGAGCAAGGTACCAAAGATGCAGCCAGAGCGGTGGGAAAGGACTGTATTGTAGCTGCCAAAACTGAAAGGATGAAGAGGAGAAAACTAGAGTGCTGGGAGGAGAATACAGTAGCATAGATGAGACACAGTCATCATAGGAACCAATGATTTTATAGGTTTTCTGGCTAAAAGGATGGCAGACGTTGAGGCACACTCTCTCAGCTCACTGGGAACAGGGAAACTCAGAGAGGACTGAGGCAAAGGGTCTCTTCCAGCAAGCTGAAGCAGGGATGGAGCAGGGCCAGGGACATCAAGCAAGACACAGGCTGTAGTGGAAAATCCCCTTGCTCTGGCTACGGCTGTGCTGAAATATRGTACAGAAAGTCCCTTTGCCTAAGCCTGAGGTCAGCCTCTCCCCAGGCTGTGCTGAAGGTGTGAGTTGCTGCTATGCTGAGGATGCTTGTGGCTTGCACATGGGCATGGTGTGGACAATTAAATTACTGCTACCTTTGCTCTGCAGGTCTTTAGAGATGACTTTAGAGCTGCTGGGCTGGCATCTTCTGTGAACCCTAACAGGGTAGGAAAAACTGTAAAAAAAGAAGCTACTGCTCACGGAATGTCCTGCCTCTCCCGGGAAGGCACCTCTAGGGCCAGTGTACCTAATCTGAACTCCTTGATTAAATGTGGCCAACATATAAATTGTCCTTACTCATTTGTTTGGAGACAGGGAACAGTGATTTTAATAAACATTTAATCCCAGCCTCTCCAGCACATTCAGGAAAATTGCTGGTAGAAGATCTGGAAAAGGCAGTGAAAAGGCTTCGAAGTCTGAGCGGGACTGGGTCTAGGCTGTGAAGACAAACCCTTTCATGTCAAAGAAGACATGTCAATTATCGAGGTATTTCTGAGAGCAGACATTTTATATATCCAGATCTAGATTTTGCACCTCAGCTCTAATTCTTAAAGGAAGTGATCTGAATGGATCAAAATATCATCATCATCAACAAACGGTACAAACTCTTCTCAGTCATGGAGGGATTTTACACATACGGTAGTGCCATATGAAATTATGTAGGTCACGTCATCCATGTAACCTGCAGGAGCAAAGCCTAAGATGTTTGCCTGAGACAGGCAAAGGGTCAAGAGTAGACTCAAGGCTCTCAGATGTCAACCCACCATGGTAGACGTGGCAATGTTCTTCCAGGTTCTTGAAACTGCCAGAAAGGAGATGGCAAATTGAAAAGAATGGACTGAATAATTAAATTGAAACAGGTTCCTCAAGGGAAAATAGTAATAAAAGTCTCCAGTCTTATCTGAAAAATGATCTGGAGTTTAGAGCTGTTAGAGTGATTGCTAACATAGCTGCACCTCCAGTTCCAACGCATTTCCTCAGATAGGTAATATCAATCATATTTCCACATCTGGCTATGCCAGCAAGCACATAAATTTTATACTTGCTTAACAGAATATCTAATGCAGAGAGGTGGCTGTGTATATTTCAAATGCTTTTGCCCTGACAAAACCCAGTCACCGCATCTCATTGCCAAAGGAAACTACAGATTTATCATGGCAAATTGTACCGAACATGCTGCACAGCTGAAACCCACTGAACCAGCACACATCAGCTCTAATCCCTGGCCACTTGCAGAGCTGAGCAAAGGAATTGCTGCCTGACTGCATTCCATCCACGAGAAGATGCTTCACAGCTTTGGCTCCAGAAGACCAGTGATCCCCTCCACTGAGACCGATGCTCTCTCCCACCCCCTGCATGGCATCTCTGCTGCCCACTGGCTCCTGCCAGGCAGCTGCACAAAAAGAGGCTGGATTTAACTCTTTTCCAATTTAGAAGATGGTATGAGACAATATCTGGTGGAAGCAGACCCATGGGTAAAGACACTTAACGACAGGACGTTTATTTCCCTCTGAGGAACCTGGGGGGTCATAAGAAAGCTCTGTATGTGGCGACACTGATGGGGGAAGTAGGAATGTCAAAAACAAGCATGCAATTAAAAAATGCTTTTTGCATTTGATTTATCTTTCATACTCTGGCTTATTAAGACTTCCAGCTGTCCTGAATTGCCTGTGAAGCCCTGCCTCAGATGGGCCAGAAGTACTGAAAAAGAAAAAAATAAGATCAGGAAGAGCAATCACTCTTGTTGCTACTGCCACGAGTTCTGGTGCAAGGGAATTGAGGGGCTTATTAGAACCTGCAAACCTGCCAGGAAGTGGTTTCTCCCCTTTGGTAATAAAGTATGAATGGAAGAAAGTGAGTCTGAATCACAAACACGCATCAGAGAGGTACAGTCTGAAGTGTCTATCAAAAGTCATTAAATATTTGTCTTCTGTAGAGAGCACAACAGTGGAATAATTGTCATGCTGGGAYGCCAGGAGGAGCTGAGCAAAGGCTCGTTCCTGTGGGAGGTCTTCAGCCTTTTCCACACAAAGAGTGTAGAACCCCATAATGACTTTAATCAAATGCCTGATCTTAAAAGCACAGCAGAAATGCAAGCAAGGCTGTGCACTGCGTACTTACTGTCAAGATAAAACATAGCTGCGAACTGATGACAAACCTGTTTGAGAATGACTCACTAACCTTCATCTCCCATCCCCAATTCCCCTCTCCCCAGACTGGCATTTTTTAGAGGAAAAAGCACTTGAAGTGGGTTTCTAGCAGTGGTCTGTGATTACCTTCAGCTAATTCAAGGTTTCACTGCTGTTGAAGGGGGGTCCCATTCTCACCACCTCCGCTCTTTGGGTTCATGTGTCAGAGCAGTCAGCCAAACTTRTGTTTTTCCAGTCCCCTCCAGTCACCTTATTTCATGGCCACACAATGCTGATATGAGGAAGACTTAGGCATAATTCAGCAAATAAGAGTTGTGTCCATACGAACTGTCACGCAGCAAGTTGAACTCATCACTTTTGGAGCTGAGGCGTAGGTGGCACATTTACCCTGGCTAGGTGACATGGCTTTGCTTCATCTCTGTCATTCATGGGCAGTGCTGTCAGAGTAAGGGATTTTGGAAAACAAGCTATATAATGATAATATAAATATGTAAAAGCAGATAATATAAATATGTAAAATATATATATATATATAATATAAATACCTAAAAGCAGATATCTCTCTGCAGTGGTATACGCACTGGGCTGCATCATGACGGATCTTCTTCAGTCAGGTGGGTATGGAGTGGGGAAATGAGGATAACTGGAGCAGTTTTGGAGGTAATGGAAGCTACCATACTGTCCTGGGTTTTTCTGAAGAGAGCATCTGAGTGACTTGTCACAGCCTGATGCTTGAGGTCCCTCCATGTGGTTGGAATTCTTTTTTAGAAATAAATCGAGATGAAGGAAAATGCTGGAAGTGCAAATATTTCTGATTATGCCAGACTTTGCTTTATCATATAGAATCATAGAATCATAGAATGGTTTGGGTTGAAGGGACCTTAAGGATCATCTGGTTCCAACCCCCCTGCCATGGGCAGGGACACCTTCCACTAGACCACGTTGCTCAAAGCCCCATCCAACCTGGCCTCGAACACTTCCAGGGATGGGGCATCCACAACTTCTCTGGGCAACCTGTTCCAGTGCCTCACCACCCTCATACTGAAGAATTTCTTCCTTATATCTAATCTAAATCTACCCTATTTCAGTTTAAAGCCATTACCCCTTGTCCTATCACTACAGACCCTGGTAAAAAGTCCCTCTCCAACTTTCTTGTAGGTCCCTTCAGGTCCTGGAAGACTGCTATAAGGTCTCCCTGGAGCCTTCTCTTCTCCAGGCTGAACAACCCCAACTCTCTCAGCCTGTCTTCATAGCAGAGGTGCTCCAGCCCTCTGATCATTTTTGTGGCCCTCCTCTGGACCCGCTCCAACAGGTCTGTGTCTTTCCTGTGCTGAGGGCTCCAGAGCTGGACGCAGCACTCCAGGTGGGGTCTCACCAGAGCAGAGTAGAGGGGCAGAATCACCTCCCTTGACCTGCTGGCCACGCTTCTTGTGATGCAGCCCAGGATACGGTTGGCCTTCTGGGCTGCAAGTGCACATTGCCGGGTCATGTTGAGCTTCTCATCAACCAACACCCCCAAGTCCTTCTCCTCAGGGCTGCTCTCAATCCATTCTCYRCCCAGCCTGTRTTTGTGCKTGRGATTGYCCYGACCCATGTGCAGGACCTTGCACTTGGCCTTGTTGAACTTCATGAGGTTCGCACGGGTCCACCTCTCAAGCCTGTCAAGGTCCCTCTGGATGGCATCCCTTCCCTCMRRCGTGTCAACCGCACCACACAGCTTGGTGTTGTCGGCAAACTTGCTGAGGGTGCACTCAGTCCCACTGTCCATGTCGCGGACAAAGATGTTAAACAGCGCCGGTCCCAATACCGACCCCTGAGGAAYGCCACTCATCGCTGGTCTCCACTTGGACATCGAGCTGTTGACCGCAACTATTTGAGTGTGACCATCCAGCCAATTCCTTATCCACCGAGTGGTCCATCCATAAAATCCATGTCTCTCCAATTTAGAGACAAGGATATCGTGTGGGAGAGTGTCAAATGCTTTGCACAAGTCCTGGTAGATGATGTCAGTTGCTCTTCCCTTATCCACCAATGCTGTAACCCCATCATAGAAGGCCACCAAATTTGTCAGGCACGATTCGTGTCATTTTCTTAGCTGAATGAGCTAAATGGCACCAAACCTAGTGTGCTGGTTTTGGCTGGGATAGAGTTAATTTTCTTTATAGTAGCTAGTATGGGGCTAYGTTTTGGATTTGTGCTGAAAACAGKGTTRATAAYACAGGGATGTTTTCRTTAYTGCTGAGCAGTGCTTACACAGAGTCAAGGCCTTTBCTGCTTCTCACCCCACCCCACCAGCGAGGAGGCTGGGGGTGCACAAGAAGTTGGGAGGGGACACAGCCGGGACAGCTGACCCCAACTGACCAAAGGGATATTCCATACCATATGACGTCATGCTCAGCATATAAAGCTGGGGGAAGAAGAAGGAAGCGGGGGACGTTTGGAGTGATGGCGTTTGTCTTCCCAAGTGACCATTACGCGTGATGGAGCCCTGCTTTCCTGGAGATGGCTGAACACCTGCCTGMCGATGGGAAGTGGTGAATGAATTCCTTGTTTTGCTTTGTTTGTACACATGGTTTTTGCTTTTCCTATTAAACTGTCTATATCTCAACCCACGAGTTTTCTCACTTTTACCCTTTTACTCCCCCATCCCACTGTGAGGGGAGTGAGCAAGCGGCTGTGTGGTGCTTAGTTGCCATCTGGGGTTAAACCACGACACCTGGGTATAATAAGAAAATATAGCAAAATAGCTGCTTTTCCCCCTTCACTGTGTCTGTTGGCCTAAGATATTCAGTCTTCCAAAGAGGGTCTTAGAATGGTAATTTTGATAATGCATGGCTGGTTATCTTTAGATAAGGGTAATGCATATAAAAGCCTCATAATTATGTACTTTCCCTGACTTAGGTATCAGAATGTGTAAAGGTAATAACATCGCATTAAAAAAAAGCATGAAAATTCTACCAACACCATAAAATAGATTATAAATTTATATTAACGTTATCATGTGTTCCTGTTCTTGCTTCGAACGATTCACTAACTGACCAACCAACAGATTTACCAGTTACAGTGAGAGAATGAGGGTCTGATTCACTCCTCGTTTTTGAGTAAGGTTTGCTGAAATCAGTGAACCCACTCTGGCATAAATGACAGGTGAATCAGGCTTGCAGGGTTAGGACTATAAACTTTCCTTTAGGCAAAATTTTGTTCTATATAGAACATACATCTATATGACATATATATGTGCACACAGCTACATTGGACTAGGTCTGTCTGCTGATGCTGTCCTTTAGGGGCTCTCATGAGCATCATCTCAGACACAGAGATGCCAAACTTCTCTGTACAAAATGCTCAGATTATGCCAATAGAGATCCCAGCTCCAAGACAGTGCTCAAGTCCAGACTCATCTATCACACCATCACAATCCCATGCTCAAATGCAAACTTAGGCTGAGCTCCTGAATGCCTTGGGGCAGGAAAACTTGGGTCCAGCACTTGATCTTTGAACTCAGCATTTCCTAAGCAGATCCTGGATGTTTCACACTGAGCAATGAGGCAAATAATAGCCAGCAAGGCAGATGGAAATTGCACGGTACATGGGACTTCTTGTGTTTGAGCTGATTCTTAAGGCTTGTCTTTATCCTGTAGTATAGGTATAACCTCAGAGCTATTTGGCATAGGCCAGACTGCCCAGGTCACACCATCCCATTCCTGAGTGCTGTGATGCTAGAAACAGGCAGTTGCAAGTCTGGGAATTCAGTCAAGAGCCACAGTCACTTAGAGGTTATAGAGAGTCATTTAGAAACTGTATCAAAGGAACTAAAGATGGGCAAATATTTTAACTTGCCAGAGCAATAATTAAAGGGAAATGTGATATTTCACAGTAAATTGTAGGGAATAAAAAGCATTTTATCCATCTCAGGTTTTGCATTAATTTTCATCTATGTAGCTTCTTTATACCACCTGTGTACTAAACGTAGCACAAGGAAGATAATTGAGTATTCTTTGTGACAAAAAAGAAGCAAATCTAACCCAAGGAGACAGCTTTGTTTTCTTCCAGCTGGGTTATAGCTAAAAGCAAGAGGAAGATGCAGAACCTATTGTCACCAAATCTGGCCCCGGTAAGCAGATGAAGGATGACAGCTATGGAAAAACTTTTGTCATCGGAAAGCTGTAGCTAGCAGGTGTATGTACAGGGCTGGGATCTGGCAGGACTGTATCCCTCTCTCCTAGGAACTTTGAAGTTTTCTGCATCTGTGGCAAGGGTGTGGATTCAGTCTGTTTATTTTATCTGATCCAGCTGTATCATCCTCTTACAGTTCCAATGGTAAGCAACGAGGGGAACAACGTCTTGTATCCAGTTCAGATAGGGGCTATTAATGTTCATCGACATAATCATCTACCTGGCTAACTCAATGGATAGCCCATACCTACAGGGTTCTTCCTTGGAGAATTTAGTAATTAAGCTGTGAATCCTGCAAAGGAAACAATGGCTTTAAACACCTGATAAAACTGACTTGGATTCACTTGCCAAAAGTCATAAAAAGGATGATTCTATTTAAGTTCTCACTATCATCACATAATCACTAAACATAGATGTTTGGTGTTATCTGAGGTGCCTTAGTATGTCCAAGACATCACTAAGGGCTGGAAGACATGACAGAGGAGCAATGGGAGACCTGCATCCTTCTCAGGGGTGTCTGGAGGCCAAGTCGGGTAGGGCATCTCAGATGTCTGTATGTGGGCAAATGAACAGTCCTTGGTCCAGACAAGCCTTGGTGCCTAGTGAGCTATTCAGCTGGCCAGTCAGCGGGTATCTACTGCAGGGGGAGCTGAACTGTTCTGCATCCACTGACTTACACACCTAAGTCTTGTTTCTGTTTTCGGTACACAGGAATCCAATGCCATTTGAGATACTTTCAGGTATCCCATCTGGCCTCCAGCTGCAGTTTTGGAAAGGCGGGAGTCTACCGTGTGTTCTGTGTCATATTAGCCCTGAGTGGATGGTTTGGATACCAGGTCCATGGTGTCACCATATTGCTGGTTGGATTTTACTGAATGTCCAATATGCACTTGCATGCACTTGCTTAAAAGTGCCTCAGCCTTTTCTGTAGGTGCTTTGGGAGTTCACATTCCTGAAAAAGAAATCTATCGCTTTTGGAAAGTTTGGGTCTTAATGCATATGCTGCTCAGACATGTACAGCAGTTGCCTCTGGATCCTTGTTAGAATGACTTTCATGACAGAAGAAAGAAGAAATGCCCAGGGCTAAAGGAACTGATGTAAATCATGACCTATGAAGTTGCTCCAAAAGGCTTCTTGTTCTCAGATCTTTGGGGGTACGCTTACAAAAAATCAGAGGAAGGGCCTAGATCCTTCTCACTCAAGAAAGTTTAAAGCATGAACACTGATAGTCAAAAGAAAAATGACAGAATCAAGGTTGTCTCACATAAAGAGCCTAAAACTGTATACATTAATGAACTCTCCACACCAAGAACCAGATCCCTGGCTATTACAAGTTGGCACCGATCTATTAACTTCAGCAGTGTACTGCCTCTTTATGGGAAGACATGGCATTTAAAAGTTCAGTATATTTAGCCTTGAATGAGAAAATGTGGGGTTTTTTTCCCCCACAAGATCCAGACAGTGAAGATATTACACATTTCAGCACTGCAGAATTATAGCATGCTGTTCACACATACTAATTCACAGCACTTTACGAAGTGTAAAGCCATTTCAGTTGTCAATAGATCAGAGGAAAAAAGAGAAACTAGTGAACTCATGAGAAAAGAAACACTGTGCAGAGCAAATTGATAAGAAATCTTTAAAATATTTAGCAGTCTTGCAGACACAACCAAGAACAACTGACCTGTGACCAGAGATTTGTTTCAAAACGACCCTCATGTAGCAGAAAATGAATGCACAGAGAGGGTGTATTAACAAAGGGATTTATTCCTACTGCTTTGGAGCATATGTCCAAAATTTGAATACTCAAAAACTGTTCTCAGTTGCTGCGGAACCTAAATTCCTCATGCAACTTAAGTGTCCACCAGTAAAAGTTATCTAATCATATAATTTTCTGCCAGTGGCATGCATACAGCTGGTCAGGTCCTGGTGACACCAATATGTTCGATAATCTACCCAGAAGCTTTTTGAAACCTCGTGATAGGAAGGATCTCCTGATACTCTAGATTGCAGTCACTACTGTTCCTACAGGAAGGCTGTTTTTGAGCTTCCGTCTTCACACAAAGCCTACTGTAAACCAATCTATAGCCTCCACCTACGTTTTCTTGTATGCTATTGCTCTTTGGTTTTAAAACATCTTTCTAAGCCTTTTTGTAGTTACTCCTTTTCTGCATTCACAGGAAACAACCATGGCAGTTACAGCAAAACTATATGGATTCAGGTTGCTTTGTGGCTTAACCGGACACATTAACTTCAGTCTACTAGGATGATGGTGAGACCTGGACTTTTGTATTAGCATAATTAGCAATCTGGAGACTAGGAAAAACATACAAGCATTCTGTAGGTAAATATTTTTAAGTATATAAAATCTACTGATACCTTGGTCCCTTGGTCTCTATCAATTAGTTTGGTTGCAAGTCTGACACTTATGACAGCTCAAAGTTTTCAGGCCATATCTCTCTAAAATCAATGAAGAGAGCCCCAAAGTGAATTTTAACTTTTAAAAAGTCATTGACATTTTCTCAGGCAAACCACAAATACAATTCCACTTTTTGTGGTTTAAACCATTTAAGCCACAAAGCCTATTACTACAGGCTTTGCGTTATGAGAAGCTGCATCTTGATTTTAAAACAATTCAGATGGAAGATGCAAAAAGTTCACCCAGAGAACCTTTATTTTTAAATATATAAAATAAGCAGGGTTATTTTTTGTTAGTTAAAATTGATTTTTAAAAGATGAAAGATAAGCCAAAAATAAGCAGCTTTATCTCTAATGAAAAGTTGCACTGGTTTCATGTAAATCCTTTTTTGCCTTCACTTACCAAATGCCATCAGACAAATAGAACATGCATGCATGTTGGAATTTTCAAATAAAAATCTGTAAAATTTTGAGTTCATAAGCTCTCAGTTGATAATTAAAGAAATTGATGGCATAAAATAAGAGTCCTTATGTTCAGCTCCCTCCAAAACATCATGAATGGTGAGGGCTCAACATTACTATGAAGTTACTAAGGCTAGCAAGCTTCAAGAAAGTGTCTATCCTGTGCTTTGAGTTCTCCTCACCTACAGCAAATTCAGGTTAAGGTGAGCCACAGTGCAGTTCAACACATGTTTTAAGCTGCCACCAGTACTAAAAGAAGAAGTGCTACCTTTCCTCTTTTCTGGGCTGATCATAGCCAAATCTTACGTGAGCTTAGAGAAAAGACAGAGCTGAAAACTAACCAGTCTTCAGGATAACGTCAACAACAACAACAACAACAACAACAACAATTGTTTTCCAACTGGATCAATTCCCTAATTTGCTTTACCACACAGTTGTATAGATGTTTCAATCAGTAAAAAAAAAGGGAGTGTGGAGATTGAATAGCAATGGGGAGAGTGAAGGACAGTTTCTTTCAGCGTCACTTGATGTTGTCTTGCAGTAACAACCCAAATACCAATGTAGCGAACCTAATTTTACTACAGGCTACATGAAATATAATTATCAGACTGTTGCTATGGGATAGGGGTGCCCACAAGGGCAGCTACTGCAGCTCCACTAATGTTTGGTAACTCCTTGAATTGAGCTAATTTAACAGTGGGTCTAASCCTTGAGAAAAGAATGTGAAAATAATCAGTCTTAATTATAACAATAGCACCAAGTGTATAGCACTTCACATTTTCATAGTGCTTTACCATCACTAGCCAATTAATCAATTCAGTTCCTAATGGCAGACTGATATTATGAGTAATTTCAATGTATTTTGCTTAAGGCTGGGAAAAAAATGCTATTAAATCTTCACTCAACTCAGAAAAACCTTTCTGTAACCAGAAGTATAAAAGTGCCTGGCCTATCTGAATGTTAACTGCCTCTTAGTGTGCTGCTTGCTGGGCAAGGCAGGCTGTGCTCTTCCCAGGGGAAGATGACAAGGTATTTTAAAGGCCAGTGACTGCAGAAATAAAGGTATTGCAAGAATATGGAGAGGTATGTTAAGTGCTAACGTTTCCAGGAAACTAAGGGATACGAAACAAAGACATATGAAACCCATTTTGATTTGTTTCTGAAGCACTTTTGTTGATTGCTGTATGTACATGGGGTTAGCACATGTGGAAATAGATGCATTAGGCCAGGATGCAAGCACTGAAACGCTAGGAAGAAAGAACAAAGCCTAATTTTGTAAATATAAAATCTTCAGAGCAGAACAATTTTGAAGAACTGTGGCTTCTGGGAATAGAAACATTTCTCTAAGCAAAAAGAGAAGGTGTTACAGAAGGCACACAGTGTGCTTGCTTGGAGTCAAGAAGTCCAGAGGCAACTGGAAATGGTCTGGTCCTTCCTTGATTTCATCCTTAGAGGCTAATTTAGAATTGGGTATATATTCGTTGCAGAAAAAAACTGGGATAGGGGTATATGCTACCATACTAAGGAATTAATTTAATTTCACATCAGAGGAAGGAATTCTGCTTTGATTTACTCTGGTGTGGAGCAAGAAGAGCACAGTAGGTCCATAGGGACAGGTTTAAACCTGGATTTTCTTAGGTGGTGTCCTGAGTTGGGTCTTCTGGCAACATTTGAAAAATGTTTTTTCCCCTTTTTACAGCTGAAGTATATTAGCAAACAGATTATAATGGAAATCAGAACAAACTCTTTATCTGCAGCAATGTCAATATGTTACACTGAAAAATAAATTATGTCCTGTATGAGCTTTTGTTATTCTCTAGTATTTCATCCTATCTCTTCATTAGTGTAGTAATCTCCTCCTCCATTAATCTCCCATGTCTGTACTTGCGTATAGGAATGGGAATGTGCAAGAAGAAAACGTGGTGAGGTTTTATTGTTTTATTTTTCCTGGATACATTTGTTATTAGTATCAATTAACATGAGAGGAACTTAAAGACTTTTTGTTACATTGTCCACAAGTATTCTGCATCTGTGGTCTTCTGAATTGATGTTCCCTTTCCCAACACAGCGTTAAGGGGAAATTTCCTTTATTCTGATATGTGCAATGTAGTTAAACCAATTTTCCAGGCTAAACAGACTTTGCCAGTGAGGATTTGGACTACAGACAGGACCATCAGCAAAATCATGGGGTAAAATACCTCATTGTATTGAGGCAGAGGAAAAGGGGAAAAACTGCTCAATTTAGCTGCATTTGTTTATTTACCTATTTTATGTATGGTAACATTTTGATGTGTGGAAGACACGGAAAAGGGCAGCTGTGAAAGCACTGAACTTTCAAGCAATCTGCACAATGTCAATTATGCAAAAATTTAGCTAGCGAACTCAAGGAAGAGGTTTTCAGAACTGGGTCCGGATTAGATGTCTTGCTTGCTTCTTCAGGTACACTTGTTTTGTACTGGAACAACCACACTGACTGTCCACCAACTTTAACAAAGTTACTCTTGATTTAATAGTTCTGGACGCAAGAGGCAACTCAAGCTCTCGGGGTAAATTATGGATCAAAGCTTGGTTGGAGATGGAATAAATCCACGCGTTAAAGCCAAATACTTCACAATTACAGAATGGATGACACACAAGGAAATGAAACTATAACTCTGACTTGTCAGTTCCAAGAACAAAGGCCTTTATCTCCTGGATAAAAGGAGATATCTTATAAGTATTTTTGGCAATGGGTCCCTTCTCATCATTACAGGTCAGTTACTGGAAGGTGGACGCTCATACCTCCAGAGCTAGTATTTTACAGCAACTGATTCAGCTAGGGATCAGTTCAAAAAATAGCAAAGTTTCCTCAGCTGTTCATGAGTAACTTCCATATGAAAAGGAGGAATCATGGGTGATGCTGAAAGTCAGAGGGAGGACGGAAAGCTCAAGAGAAAAAACGACCTTGGAATACCACAAGAAAACTTGTGCAAACAGCTATTTCTGTGAGTTTTCAGTAAAATCCAGATCAGACAAGGGCAGAACAGGCAATATATGTCACCATATCAATGTGCCTCAACTCTGATGAGGTGGTGGAGCTGCTTTTGCAGGTGACTGAGCAGCTGTTACCCTTGGTCTCTCCTGAGACTCTCAGCAAGATACCTGTTAGCACCAAATGTGCTTTAAATGACAAAACAAAACCACAACTCCTGGCATTATTCTTAAGAAAGAAGGCATCAATACCAAGCTATGAAAGTCAACGTAACGAGAATTATGGTCTAAAAATCTAATGCTGATCCTTTGTTATATTTTGGAAATAGCTTTTGTTTTCATTAATAAACATCTCATTTTCCAAGACAAAATATTTCATCGGATCCTATTTAGTTGCTGTTATCTAGTGAACATAACTGCTTTGTCTTGTAGAAAAGGTTAACATGCAGAAAGATTAATTTCTTCTTTCCCAGAAAAAACATTGTAATTAAGTTCTTAGTGAAACAGATGGACAGTTCCACCCACAAAATAGAGGTATTTATGCAAATATCACTGAACTAATTGATGCTCAGTTGCATCAGAGAGAAGCACATAAGATGCTTTCATGATGTGAACATTTCTGACTATGATTTACTACGTTAATGATTTCTCATAGTGAGCCATTATCCTAAGGGAGAACAAAACCTGTAACTCTTGGACCCAATTTGTTTTACTGATCAATGCAGTTGCGTGAAAAGAAAATACATTATGTTAGCCTAACAGTAAATGACACATCCATAGCAAAGTGTAGATCAAGTTTGCTTGGACTTTGTTCCATAAAGAAGTCACATCAAAAAATTTCCAGTTTCTCAGGATCCTCTGTATTGTATAATTTTAGAAATAATATGCATTTAAAAATTATTTACTCATAATTAATTACCAGTCAGTTAATTTATAGCTCCTGAAGAAAGAGCCAAACATGAACACCTCATTAATTTCAGTTAATCAACAGTAAAACATTCAGAGGGATCACATGCTTTAAGCCCTTCTTTATTAGAGAGATCTTTACCAGACTACTATGTACAAAACCCTCTCAAACTGTAGGACAGTTCACATTTTCCACAACTGCTAAGCCTAGAACCCTTAAAAGCAACTGTAAAAGGGAAAATTCCTGTTTTGCAAAATGCTGATGGGACCCGTATCAGTCTTCCTTTAATATGTAATTCTCCTGTAGGTATAGAAATCCTATATATAAAAGCTTCAAAACACAAAGTGACATGGGGCTAAATCATAAATCTGTAACTTGAAATGAACTCTGTTACCTTAACTGTTCATCTGGAGTTGAGAAGTTCATGGCTTGGAGATACGTCTGATGATTTCACCAAGAGTTTGTAGAGTAGAGAGGGAAGACAACATCTGTGTCTGAAGGGTAGCTTATATGCAATCGATTAATCTGAGCAGAACATAAACATCAGATATCATTGACTTGAATAAATACTGTATGCATCAGAATGGAAGAGAGTCTTCAGAAGAGACTGATGCTTTTGCAGGGCTATGTTAGTGTTGAAGATGCAGGACAAAGAACATACCTGAAAAGGAGATGAAAAAACATGGGCATACATATGCAGACAAGTTTGAGACAAAATGGGAAGTGTCAAATTGACCCTTGAGGTCATGGGAGGYTGGTAGATTATCAACAAGTGAAAGAGCAGGGCAGGAAACCTAAAGGTTCTGATTTGCCCAGGTTACCTTTAAGTCCAGTAGGATGGCAAGTATCCTGTCTAGGTGATCAAAAATTAAGGTGTTTATTCTCTCTTTCTTTTTTTTTCCCCCAAGATAAAACTAGATGCCACAAAACTGAGTTCAGCTCAGCACTACTCAGTGCACTTAACTCAGCTGTGAGGTTGGTCATTTTATCATGAATTTGTTGTTGTTATTTTTACTGCTATTTTTAGCTGGCACATTCACATGTAAAACACAGGATTTTTTTTTTTTTTTCCCTTGCTTGGAATTATTGCTCATACCTCTTAGAGATGCCACATTCCCTTTGCACTATTGCCTGTATGTAGGAAAATTATGAATATGGCTTCTCTTACCTCCTGGGAAAGGTTAACAGTAAGTAAATCTAATTCCTTTATTTCCAGCAGAATCATTGTAACTTCCATCATTACTGAAACAGATGGACAATTACACCCAATAAAAAAAAATATTAGTGTAAATATCACTGAGCTAATTGACATTCATCTGAACCAAAAGAGGGAAAACAAGATACTTACATGTTGCTAACAGTTGTGAGTATAATTTACAGCATTAATGGCTCCTTACACTAAGCCATTATCAAGGGCACAAAGATTCTGGAATCTAATTTATTTTCTTGATCAGTGGAGCTGAATGCAAAGATGGCACATAGGGCTTGTTGTATAGTAAATCATACATCTATGGCAATAAAATGTAGACACCCTCAAATATATTTTTTTTCCTGAGGAGAAGATCACATCATGGTTTTAATTTTTCATCTGCTTTTAGTTATCTAAGAGAGAACATTTTCTTTAAAGAATTTTTTTAGACATTTCTTCCTCTAGAGAAAAGTACAAGATTCTACCTATTATCCATCCATAAAACCTGACAAGTCTGTGAAATTTCCCAGAAGATTTACATCGTTACCACTGAGAATAGGATTTATTCTTTTCGGTGAAAATATGCAACAGTTTCACTGAGGCCACGATTATGAGGACACATTTCCTGCTTGAAGCTGAATAACAAGTATGTAACATCATACTTCTGGAGATAAAACATAAAAACTGGATGTTCTCCTTGTTTGATCTGATTTTATATGTGGGTAAACCAATACCTGTTGGAGTGAGACCAGTATCCCTCAAATACGTGTAAAGAAATTCAGTAATTCTTTCGATTTAAATCTGCAAAGCCTTTAATGCAACATCTTCCAGCACAGGAATATGTCCAAACTCACTAAATCAGAAGTCAACAAGGTGGGTTTTTTCCTGAATTTTATTATCACCAGCTGCACTGATGGCCGGTACCACTGCTTGCTCTTCTGGGGAAAGGATGAGATGTATAAGTCTGGCACAGGGATTAAGTAATCATATTCACACAGCTTCTATCTAGCTCAAACCATGGAAAACAGCATCATATCTGTTCTTGCAAAATACTATTTAGACACGCTAGCAGGTACCACTATTCGGTGTGGGGAATACAAGGCACGTTAAAATGATAGGTGGCAGAGTGTGCAGCTGGGAAATATGATAATGGCACCTTGCACAATGAGAGCTCCTAGGAATCACCGTAACAATTAAATAATGAATAAGAACATTTCAAATGAGATTTGCTGTAGTACTTGTTCCTAAAATTCTGTGAGAACAGTACTTTTATTTGAGGATAAGGCCCTTTTGTTGGGCTTTAACTCATTAGGTTAAGGGCTTGAAAAGATACACCTGTCAAATTTTAACAACCTGGAAAAAATCCATCCAGAAAATGTGCAGGGTTTTTCCCCCATAACCACCTCCAGAAATCTAAATCTCTGGGCACTGTATAGCAGTTCAAGCTATAAGACTGTTTACATATTTCAAATGCACACTATTACATTTCCTTTTCCAATCCAAACATCAAAAATCTTTTCCCCTCATTTTTCATAATGTGTTGGGTTTTTTGAAAAAATCAGTGACAGAAACAAAGAACTGCTGGTGGATGCAGTGCTGACTCAAGTAATCTCTGATAGCTCTCTAACAGATAACACATCTTGCTACACTGCACAGCCACATTCAGACAGATAATGTGCAATTCTAATTCAAAAGTGTTTGAACATAATGTTTCTGTCTTGCTGCTTGATCTTTCAACTTATGTTTCTTTGCAGTGTTAATTCTTATATTATAGTCCATTGACTCTTAGAAAAAAAAGTATTTCTCTGGCTGTGTTAGAGAACTTTTTTACTCATTACTTTTTTTTTTCTGCCACACTGCTGTATCGCTGAAAAATACAACAGAGGAGGAGTATAATATAATTTCTTCTTCACAGGTGAGGCTGGTAGTCAGAATTTGTCAAACCCAGAGTATGAGATGAGGACCTGAGGCAGAAAAACATTCCCATGACACTGGAAAAATTCCAGGAACATTGGGACACATGTTACTGCTGAATACTCTTGAGAATAGAACAAAGATGTCTGTCTGGGGAAGACCATCTAAGAAGTGCAAGTTCTCCTCTTCTTGCATTCTTCAATGCATTTCCTCCAGTTCCCAGAAAAGGAGAACAAAGTTATATTAAAATAAGGAAGAGTTCAAGATGTCAGAGCACTGGGATGTATTTAGAGAAAGAAGGATCTTCTCAGATGATGGAGTCTGCAGGAGGAATAGAGAAAATAATCTCCTGGGATGATGGCTGGCAGGATTGAGCTCTGAGGATGAAATAACCTTAAATCAAAGAGCTTCAAAGTAAGAAATCAATGAAAGAGATTATGAAATTCATATAATCTTCATACATCGTTGTAAGGCATAAGGAAGAGGAAACTCAGGTGAACAAGGATACAGTAGTGAACAAAGGCGGATGGACTGAAAAAAGCCCAGTTAGTGGATGGACTGAAGAATCCAGTGGGTGGATGGGCTGAAAGGAGAAAGGAAATAGTAATATTGATATAAGCAATCATTACAAAGTGACAGAATTAGTGAAACAGCAGTGCCTAAGCTGGCAATGGTGAAGAGACTGAAGCAAATGAGAAGTCTGTATGCAAAGCCCAGGCAACAAAAGATACAGATTTACTGGTGGTGGTGTATAAAAATATGGCTGTAGTAACACAGAGAGGGTGGAATAGAAATTATAGCTGGACTGCAGATATTGAAGGCTATGAGCTATCCCAGAAAAACACAAAATTAAACAAAATGATGGGAATATTAATTAATATAGATGTACGTCAAAGCACCTGACCCATAGACTTTTGTGTGAATTTGGTGCGAATTTGGTGCACTCCATCTTTCCCTCTTTTTCAGCAGCCTTGTGCAGGGAGGTGGTTTCAGCTGAGTGACCTTTCTGGAGAGATGACCTCCTACTGTCTTTCTGATCAGCTCCATAGTTCCTTGCCTGTCAAAGAGCGTGCGTCTTTTTTGTGACCACGTGACTGAGGAGGCTGCTGCTCCTCCACTCGGCAAGGGTCCCACCATGCTGACGTGTTTATGGCTTAAGCTCACAAGACCATCAAGTGACCCCCACATTTACGCATTCCTTACCTCTCCATGGGTGACATAATTTCAACACAACTGAGGGAGACAGTTCCAGCCATCTGACACAGAATGGGCTACAGATTTAAACATTTCCATGTGGTACTGCAAGACTTTTCCTAACCAAAAGACTGGGCATTCAACATTATTCTGTGAATAGAGAAGGAATGTTGCCAGACATAGCTGATTCAAAATCGTTCTGGAGAACTATTTTTAAAGATCTACAATGCTACAGAGCTGCAGAGTTTTCTGCAGTGTTACTCGAGAGAGAAATCCCCATGTCACTAGGGGAAGCTGCTCCTTCTCATTTGTAGATTGGTGAACAAATACTGCTAACAACACTGTTATAAAGATATTTCTTTGTGCAATATCCARCATTAATTCTTCACTGCCTAGTCATGGAACCAGAGGGCATTTCAGACTCGCCTTTGATATATAGTTGTATTGGGTTTGCATGGCAACGTTTTGGTAGCAGGGGGGCTACAGGGGTGGTTTCTGTGAGAAGTTGCTAGAAGCTTCCCCCGTGTCCGATAGAGCCAATGTCAGCCAGCTCCAAGACGGACCCGACACTGGCTAAGGCTGAGCCCGTCAGGTACGGTGGTAGCGCCTCTGGGATAACATATTTAAGAAGGGGAAAAGTTGCTGTGCAACAGCAATCGCAGCTGAAGAGAGGAGTGAGAATACGTGAGAGAAACAACTCTGCAGACACCAAGGTCAGTGAAGAAGGAGGGGGAGGAGGTGCTCCAGGCACTGGAGCAGAGATTCCCCTGCAGCCCCTGGTGAAGACCATGGGGAGGCAGGCTGTCCCCCTGCAGCCCATGGAGGTCCACGGTGGAGCAGATATCCACCTGCAGCCCGTGAAGGACCCCATGCCAGAGCAGGTGGATGTGCCCGAAGGAGGCTGTGACCCTGTGGGAAGCCCACGCTAGAGCAGGCTCCTGGCAGGACCTGTGGACCCATGGAGGGAGGAGCCCACACTGGAGCAGGTTTGCTGGCAGGACTTGTGACCCCGCGGGGGACCCACGCTGGAGCAGTCTGTTCCTGAAGGACTGCACCCCATGGAAGGGACCCACGCTGGAGCAGTTTGTGAAGAACTGCAGGCCGTGGGAAGGACTCACGCTGGATAAGTTCATGGAGGACTGTCTACTGTGGGAGGGACCCCACGCTGGAGCAGGGGAAGAGTGTGAGGAGTCCTCCCCCTGAGAAGGACGGAGCGGCAGAAACAATGTGTGATGGACTGATTGCAACCCCCATTCCCCATCCCACTGGGCCACTGTGGGGGAAGGAGGTAGAGAAAATCGGGAGTAAAGTTAAGCCCAGGAAGAAGGGAAGGGTGGGGGAAAGGTGTTTTAAGATTTGTTTTTACTTCTCATTATTCTACTCTGATTTGATTGGTAATAAACTAAATTAATTTCCCCAAGTCAAGTCTGGTTTGCCCATGATGGTAATTGCTAAGTGATCTCCCTGTCCTTATCTCAACCCACAAGCTTTTCATTACATTTTCTCTCCTCTGTCCAGCCGAGGAGGGGGAGTGATAGAACAGCATTGGTGGGCACCTGGCATCCAGGCAGGGTCAACCCACCACAATAGCAAAGACCTTACAGAAAAGCTGTTAGCAGAAAGTAACTGTGGATCATGATCTGAGTGATCATTTACAGAAGCTGCCATAAAAAAAGAATATATGACTTCAAGTGAGATACTTCTATTAGTGTAAGGGAATTAATAATTCTATAGTCCCAGGCACTGATGAAAACTCATCTGCAATACTGTGCAACATTCAGGTCAAAAAAGGTGAACTCAGGCTGGAAGCGACGCAGAGAGCATTCCTCAGTCATCAGGGAAATGGGAAAACTAGCTAGAGACAGGAGAATAATGAACGTCAGTGTTTTGGAAACTAAGACTGGGAGGAGATCTGATTGCTGACTCTAAATGCATCAGGAGAAACGCACCAGGGAAGGAGATGAGCTCTTTAAGCTAAAGGCTAGTGCTGCCACTGTAACAAATATTCGCAAACAGGCCATGAATATTTGGTGAAAAAAAACTTTCCAACCATCAGAATGGAGTTCTGGGACAAATTTCCTAAAGAAGTAATAGAGCAAATCCAATTTGTATGTTTAAGATGGTGTTTATTCATTTTGTGCCAAGGAGTTAGGTATTGAGTCTCCCCTCACTAGGGGTGAGAGAGAGGGAGCAAGGAAATACAGGATACTGGAATCCAACCACAAACTCTTTGTCAGTTCCCTGTCCAGAAATGAGACGGAATTGTCATTCTTTCAGCAAAACAGATTGCAGAGGCAAAAAGTTGTATTGTGCAGGAATCCCATTGACCTTACTTGCCCATCAGAGTTGGGTAAAAAGCCTGGAGAGAGAAAGGGATCTGAACCATTAAGGCTTTTACCAGCTCAGGGATCCAAAGAGTCAAGGCCATTCATCTTCTGTGCCCAGTTTTAGATGCTTCGATTGCCCCTGACTCATGAAGGCAATTACTATGTCATTTTAGAAATCACGCTCTCTCTTCTTGTCTTTAAGGTATTTCATTTCTGTCCTTAAAATCATTAATTATTTTGAAAAGCTTAGCTAGGAAGTCTTGTTAGGGAGTGTGAGGAAAACCCTTCCTAAGGGACTACTTCACTCTCATTCTGAATGACAGTGAGGGGGAAGTACTGAGACACTTACTCATGCCTCCATGTTCTGTTATTCAAGAAATACCACACTATTGCCCATGTCCTACAAGAAAGGTGTAATTCCAACTTTGGGATTTTTTACACCACAGTTAAAGAAAGGCAGTAAACAAGGACAGCTGATAAAGAATGGGGAAACAAAGAGTAGAAGAACAGCAATTAAAAGACTTGGAAAATGCAGACTTTCTAAGAAGTGCAGTAGTTCAACCAGAGATACTAACATTGGTCCAGCATATGGCAGAAGAGAAAATGCAACAAAGTYATTGGTAAAAGGAATGCAAAATTCCGAGAATGCAGGAGAGACTAATTTCCTTATGGCAAATTTCTTCTGTAGAACATAAGGACGTGGCTGTTTCATCTTAGGATGGCAAAAAGAGAAAGACAGCACATTTCAAGTTCAAGGAGAAAAATAATAAAAAACTAAAATAACAGTAACACAAGTGTTTCCCAGCTCATTTCAAATGAAATTGCTAGATGAGTATTTTTTTCTTTTCCAGTTTCTCATCACATCTCAGGATAGCAGTTGTTGAAGGCTAATAAATAAAACCAGACAGTATATTTTTGCAGGCTGCAGCCCCTCCTTTCTGCTAATTACAGGCACATTTCAAGCTTTTCATCCCATCTTATTTGTTTTTCAGCATATATCATCTTCACAATTCATTTCTGTGAATCTGATTATTTCCATTTTCTGCTTCACATAATAAATCACATCTTTGTTTCAAGAGCTCCTTATCTCCTGATCCCTTTTGGGATCAAAAGCATGAAATTTCATACATTAGCTGTTCTACCCCATTACATTAATTAGGAATGAAGATCATGTTTTGAGAAATTGCTTGAACTTTATGAAGCATTTATTGAAATCACTGCATTTTAAATATATACAATTGCAGAGCTTCTCAAATAAAAAATAAACACATAGGAGAAACAGAAAGCTAGAAATCAAACTATCATGACTGGAGCGGACATAATTACACTAAAATTACTGTCTCCAATTGTCTCTGTCTCATAGGCAAAAATGCCAGAGGTAAATACCAAAATGCTCCCCTTTTCAACCTGAAAAAACAGATATGATTTCCTGTAGTTAGAAGGTAGGATATGTTATTGGTCTGATGAGGAGTAGTGTCAAATCCAGAGCAAAGGTTGAAAAACACCACATTGTGGAGTCAATTTTTGATCGAGTTTCTTCTGGGAGATGTTTTTATCAGAATTCGATGGCTCTGTGAATGGAAAATAGGAGAGCTCTCCTCCCTCTATACCTTTAAACATTTTAGTTCTCGGTCCTTTCAGTTTCAAAATATTACAACACCGCCATTAAAAGGAGGAGTTTGCAAGAGGCTTATGACAGCGCTCTGAGAAACAAATTAACACCCTCTCTCCCTGCCTCTGCTCCTGCTTGTGCCAGTGCAGAAGTGCCTAGGTGCTTGCACAGATGTGATTTTATGGCACTGGAGTGGAGTTGGATGTCCAGAGGACAAATTCAGGTCCACCCACATGGCACAGAGCAGTGCTGTGCAGGAATTTGACAGAGAACAGGATGGAGAAGAGGGGAGAGGAGCAGGGTGGGGAGAAGCAACCCACCATCCTTTCCTCCTCTCCTCTTGGACAGCGGATCCATCTGTTAGATCCAGCAGTTTCAGAGCAATGTGAGAACAAGGAAAGTGGTGTGAAATTCCCACTGTCTACCTGCTCCAGCAACACAAGTCGAGACCTTGGAGTATGGATCTCATGGCAAGTCTATGATCCAGTGAAGTCCTCCTAGCAGGTGCTCCAGTCCACAGCAGTGCAGCTCTCTAAGCATGTGTTTGAATACAGTAGAAATTAATGAGCTTTTTTGAGTAGAAATGGCTTATGGATGATGCTTTAATTCAAAGACAGGAATACAGGCTTTGCTGGGTCTGAGTTTCAGAACATTCTTTGTTTGGGATTGTGGGATAACATAGCCCGCTATGAATGATCAGATATGTACCTTCAGTTTTCCCTGCTGTGAAAGTGTTTCTGTGCTTTTGGCATTATTTCTAAAGAGAACGAGTAACACCTCCCTTTAGCCAAGGGATTTCTGAAAGCCTGTGAAGATTATTCATCCTTCCTACAGACTCAGAGCAGAGAAATTTGTCCAAAAGTCCTGTCTGAGCTGTTTTGTTCTACAGCTTCTGGAGAGGCATGTTCTCCCTCTAAATACCTCAGAAAGGCAAAACCTAGGAGCCAAAGCAGACACAATGAAGTTTAAAAAAAAAAATGTACTGAGTGCAAACACAGGCCAATCCACTCAGCCAGCTTAGACAAGTTCTGGCATTGCAGCTGAACTCTTGAGTGTTCAACAGCACAGACTGCCAAAAAATATATTCCCTACCTCTGACTTCGTATCGTTTTCTTTATGGCTTTGCCTATACTGTCCTTTTGTTTTCATTCTTTCCTTTGGTATTTTTGTCTTCCTGTATAGCAATGATAGGCATATTTATGCAGATTGCTTAGTAGGCAAATGTATTCCTGCATGTGCTCTAATGTGTTTCCTGTCATGTTCATTATTCTTTCAGACTTTAATAATGTTCTCAGCTTGATATGGTCAAGAATAATGAAGCATTTATTCCTATTCAAGAAGCTAATTAAAAGACTCAGTTTTATTTCTGTTAGGTGGGTTGATGGCTTAATTATAGATGTAACATTCAGAAAAAAAAAACTTTCTATGTTGGGTGGCCCTATATAACTGCACCATGTCTCTGCTTCCATTTTCTCCATGACATTGTATATTACAGTTCCATAAAAAAAGAACAATACAATGAAGTTTGAAAGAAAATGCTTCTGCTAACGAGCTGCAAAGTTATGATGAGCAATTACTATGTGAAACTTAAAGTGAACGTTATTTGGAACTGGAACAGAGTTTTCCATTGTATGTCTGAGAGCAAAATGGGGCCTGGCTATTGTCTCCACTTGCCACCTCCAGTTCAGATCATAAGAAATGGTGCATGAGTGATACATGGCTATGTGCCCATCCCAGGCTTAATCCTTCAAAGTGGTGAAGTCTATGGAAAGTCAGAGACATACAGTGCTTCATGGGGTTCTGTCTTTGTTACGCTGTATGCTAGGAGTGATTTAGAGATACACTGTGATGCCTTCCCAACAGTTTGCCAGACTTATATTTGACATGTATTGTCTTCTTGTTACAGCTTTTTTTGTTAAAGAGCATAAATTGTGAAATAAAGAATAAAGACATAAAGGAGCTCTCTGAGTCAGACCATAAGAAGCATAGTGGAAACAGAAATAACTGTGAGCCCTCCAGTCCATAAACCCCCTGGTCCTGTGGACCTTCTGAGTCCACAAGAAAAACAGAAGGATCCCTAGAGACTAACTCACACTGGAAGCAAAGACAGAACTGCATGGGGTACTCCAGCCAGAAGATGCGGGCTGTGGAACAAGATGAAAACCTCGGGTGAGAACCAGCCCCTATCAGGTGCCCAGCAGGGATCTGTGAGAATGACTGTCCTGAGAAGCTCTGGAAGGGATCATCTGGTGTCCTGCAGTAGGATCTGCCTTGACTTCTGGAGTCCTGCTGCAAACTGGACCCTGYCAAATGGTTTATTTGAGTGGAGAAAGGGGAGAGAAGAGGTGGGTACCCTGTTGCGTTCAACAGTTTTGTATCATCACATATGTTCAAGTCTTGAGAGGATCGTAAAGGGAGCACTACGTAAGTACCCCTGTGCTTCCATTCTGTGGGATGAGATTGGAAACAAGAAGGAGGACAAAAGCATTTAATCTTTGTACTCTCTCCCAGACTTGTCCCTTCAAACAGCACAGCCTTTGTCGCTGCCATGTGTGAGAACTCCTTTACTAAAGAAATTCAAGGCACAGTTGCATTCATCCAAAGTGACATTTCCACTGAGCCATATCGAAACATGATGGGATATGGAGACCTGCAGATCCTGGGAGTCAACACCATGACCTGGCCCGGGGTTTGGAGACTTCTGACTGCACTTACTTGCAGGGTTTTTGTCTTCAAAAAATAAAAATTCCCAGACTGTAGTGGAAAATTCAACTTGTTTGCAGTTTGGAGGCAATGCCAGACCTGCCAATCATGGGTAGCAGGGGATCATCTCATGACGGTAACCTTTTTAGCCAGGATCTCCCATATCTACTTCCTTGAGTTATAGACTGTGGAGGTGTTTTTCCTGCTGGTGAGCACACAAGTGCAGCTTCTGACCATATTGACTATCCACTGATTATTAGGTCTGGCATCAGGGACTAGTTCTTTCTGTCTATTTTAGACTACAGTCTTCATTTCAGATATGAATTTCTCTCCTCTTTCTCTTTTCTCTTCTTACTTCTTTTTTTTTCTTTACTTCTTTTTCAGTGGTATTAGACTGCAACTTTGAAAGCTTGTAAAAAAAAGGCTAAGAAAAGATTTAAATGCATAACTACAGTAATGCAATAGCACTAATAGGTTGGCTCCTTTCCTGGAAAGCGGGTTTATCAGCTGTAGGGGCCCATGATAATTTTCAGACAGTCAGGAAATCTTAGAGGAGAAAGAGCTGAAAAGTCATACAAAGAGGAAGCAAATATTTTACTAATGGAGGTGGGAGGAAGGTTTTCATCCCCTTAAGATGAAGTAAGACTCAGTAATAAAAGCCTGATGAGGGAAAGGAATTCAGTGTACATGAACACAGGCCTCAGGGAAAGAGTGGACTTGAAGGAGAGGTACTAAAATCAGAACATTTGCTGTTTTTGAAATGGTGTGTACTTTCCTGTGCTTGCCTTATTTAGTAAATAACAATGATGTTTTTAGGCCACAAGTGACAGGTTTGGAGACAAAGAGCTCAGGTCTTTGGGATCCAACACAGTGATCTAAGTTATCTAAAGATGGAGAGTTCAAATAGATACACCTCCTAATAAACCTCAGCTGGTGGATATAAATCATTATCTTCATTCTAGATTAACTGTTTCTCAGTGTGTCTGTCAGATTTGGGTGCAATCTGAAGCCGTTATTTGACCAAAGAAAATATTAAGTAAACATAGATATATCCTTCCTTCCTTGCAAAATCCACAGCTCAATTTCACTGGCATTTCCATAGCAACATACTTCTAATGTAGAATCCAGGATTACCCTTTAATATGGGTGTCCAGTATGACATAGATTAAATATTTGTTTCCGTCTCTGCTGGCAATCAGGTACAAAAGAACTCTGCTAAAATTTAAGAACTGGCACTGTCTAAGCTTGGATGACCAACATCTAAATGACAGCCTAACGGCTATATAGCAAATCTTGCTGGAAGATGCATGAGGACTCTACACTGGGATCATCAGGGCTCCTAAGGTTTAGTCTGYGATGCTTAATTAATGGAGCAAAATTTCCTAATTGTATCTTGGGGACTGATGTCGTTAAGAATTGTGAAGGTGTGTGAGGGAACTGAAGGCACAGAGGCTCCTTGAAGAAAGCTGAAAATCCAAATTAAAACTTCTGTTAGAACAGCTATTTGGAGCTCTTTTTAACAGATGTGAAATATAACAACACCTTCTGTAAAGGCTCGACTAAGGAGGAGCAAAATGTAGTTCCATGATCGTATTCTTTGATCTTTCAGACTTCAAAAAAGGCCAGCCACTTCAGGAAACACTTGTTAGGATGTGAAAGCTTCTAGTCCTTGTATATGCCAAGCTCTTTCTGTTGTAAAAACACAGCTACGATGTTTTGYTACGATGGCGATCCACTCCCCAAAAAGCCTCCTCAGGAAATGTAGGACCACTTTCATTAACTTAATGTAGTGTTTAAGTGATGGGCTTTGCATAGTCAACAAAATAAACCTTATCTGTTGATTTCTCCTTTAAAGTGAGATTTCTCCTTTCGGCCAAGAAGTGAATTAGAACTTGTTTGGTCGCATAGGTACCAGATCTGTAGTGCGAGGCTGAGATATATGATGATCCAGTGAAATTAAGTCAGTTAAACCTGTCAGTCAGAGGACTCTGTTATCCTGTAAGAACAGCCTGAAAGCAGTGCAGAGCACGCTTTGCTGCACTGCAAGCCCACTTTCTGAATATATGGTAGCCTTGAAGAAAACAAGCAAAATGCCTAGGCAATGCTGCTGAATGGTGTTAATGGCACTATATGCCAGGATCTGAACCCTCTAAGGGCACAGGCAGCTCCAGCTGACACTGTGCTTGCAGCCTAACAACAGACAAATCTCAACGTGCAGGGTTTTTCTCTAATAGCCCATGCTTGTTGGCACTGGCACCTTCTCCCTCCTGCCCCTCATGTCCTGAGGAACAACAAAGATGGGAGAAGGCCTCCCCCACATCTGGGGGATGTTGTTCACTTTTGCACATAGCAGTTTGGTCACAGAGAGATGCTGTGCTTGATTGCCTTCATTATCCAATGCCGCATGAAAGCTTTCGTGACCAAAGGGGAAGACTACAATGGTCCCTGCCTACAGCTGATACACCAAAAAGAGTTCAAAGAGTTTTGGTGAGTGGGAGATAAAATTCAAGCTCTTCCTGAAGCCCAGCACCTGGCTAATCCACATGGGAAGGTTCCCCACAAGAGTCCTTTCAAAGTTAGCAATGTATGTTGCTAACATGGGCATGTTACTCAACCTCCACATGCCAATCTTAATTTCAGTTTATATTGCATAAGATACAGTAGCTGTTTGAAATTCACAGTGAATGTTCTGAGAACTAATGTATTTTAATTGAAAATCTATTGTTTCTTAAGATTTGCGACTTATAAGATAGGAAATTTATCACTGTGCCTTCCAA
Organism: Phoebastria nigripes; assembly: GCA_035582835.1. Taxonomy (NCBI): domain Eukaryota; kingdom Metazoa; phylum Chordata; class Aves; order Procellariiformes; family Diomedeidae; genus Phoebastria; species Phoebastria nigripes. The sequence goes on along the minus strand of JAYKAV010003024.1, from coordinate 395,959 downwards.
AAGGATTAACAGGAGAAGTCAATCAGGCAGTAAGAGATATTTGAATTGGAATAGAAGGCAATATTGAAGAGAAGAGGGTAGAAGGGAGAGGCAGTGTTTTAATCTCCTGTAGGATGATGTGATGCCCCAATGCCCGGACACTGCAGACACAGGGCAGTATAGAGATAAGGTGAAGATAAACAGAAAACGGGGATGGCAATGTAGGCCTGAATAGACCAGGTACCCAGAGAAGAGGAAGGAGCGGCCATCCTGCATGACAGAGAGAGGGACCCAAAGACAAGAAATCACCAGGAACTCTCCAGGTCATGCCATTCTTGGGTAGGAAGRGAAATGAAGGTGCCAGCTTCCTAAATAAAGAGACAAGCTAAAGCAGCTGAGGAGGACTTCAGATGACAACTGTAGTTAAGAACTGTGGGGTTTTGTCTTACACTTTTACACTTAGTTAATGTACAGCAAATACATACTTCAAAGAAAACCCAAAAGCTGTCTTTTCCGATATGTTTCCTGCCTTTGGTAATCTGGCTGGATAACTTCTGGTACTCCCATGCACACACTTTCTCATCTGCTAGCCAAGCTGCAGATCTTTTGGAGTGGACAGGTCATGTTCATCCTGTGTACTGGATGAAGCTAGTCCACCATCCCTTTTGCCTTAATGAGGCAGGTCCTCCTACCACGTTCACTACTCTGGCTTAAATATCTCATGCGTCATGTGTGATTACACCAGTGTACTCAGAAGAAAAGGCCATGTTCAACACTACCATTCAGCCTCTGCTTTGCACATCCTGCGTGTTGCTTCATGATGCAACTGATACAGGCAGAGTTTCAGCCATGGAGAATTGCATCAAGACCAAAAATGTGCTTGCTGGAACAACAGAAAACACAAGAGGGTTGGTGTCTCCTGATGGAGTCTGTTTTTGGTGACCTGRTCCTTTACACTACTGAATGACACATCCTTATAGAGGGCTTTGGGGGCTTCAGCAACAAGTGAATGACAAATACCTCCCTGCATACTTGACTACAGTAAATGTGTAACTCATAGTGGATAAATGTGTCCTGCAGCACATATTAGTTGGAGACACTCTGGAAAAGGTCAGAAAGTGAGGAGAAAGTCTTAGGACCATGGAGGGTCATTTCAAACTACCTACAAAGCACAAGGAGAGAAAGGAGGCTTTTCAAGCTGTTAGCTGCTCTTCAAAAGAGTAAATCTTTAGGAACTGTAAGCACTTAAGTCTACAGCTTTTGTTTACTTCAGGAGTTTCTTTTAGTCACTAAGTATTCTTTATAAATGGAGAAAGTGTATTCTCTACATAAAACCAGAACAGTAAATATAACTCAAGTGTACCTATTTCACTGCGGAAGTATAGGTAGTTTTGTGTGTTTTGCTTGCTTTCAGTTTAGGTGCCAGTTTTTCATTGTGAGCAGTTCAGAGCCCAGTGGAGATTAAGAGAATACTTCCCTCTAAAGCACAGGAGTTTATATGTACTCCTAGGCCATAACTTCCTCTTTTTATGGGCAGTTATGATTCAAAACTGGTGAGATCTTCTGGTGCCTGGAACAACCATGCCCCTGAGTCCTCACTGTACAATCTTAGTCATGGAAACACATACTTTGTCCCAGCATGTCACCATTTCCATGGGTCAGGAAGGTGGCTTTTTAACAAGGGTACCAGGACAGACAGAGACACAGTGCATACAGCCAGACTATGAAAATACATTAGATTACTGCTTGTCCTTCCTCTGTCCTTCCTGTCTTTATGCTTTTTGTGTTGGCAAGCTCCTCTTTGGGGCAAACATTGGCTTTTGCCATCTGCTTCTGTGTATCCAGAATAACTCTGATCCTCATTATTTATGATAGGAGAGCTAATATAATACAAATCACCTCCTCCAGATCCATTTTTGTTTCAGATTTCAAATGTACTTTTCTAAACCTGCAAAAAGCTGGCACTGCCTTGACTCAAATGCTATTGAAATCCTTATTTTTATTTTCCTTTACCTGACTCCATGTCCTCTAAATTTCAGGTAACCACAATCCCACATAATCCTCAAACTCCTTATCTCATATATCCCACAAAACATGAAACCATCCCCATCCAAGATCCCACACTCATTTCCAAATAGTGGACACAAATGTCCTGCTTTTGCTTCAGTACTTCACCAGCTTGATTCACTGCTCCCAGAAGCTTGTACATCCAAGCTTGTGATCCACAGCCATCATAACCTCCCCTTTTCTCTCTTTTTAAATCCACAATACTAGATAGTGGGCAGGTCATCTTCTCTGTGACAATTTTTAGTAATTTAATTTTGTTTCCTCACTTTATCAGGTTCCCCAGAAATCAGAATTAGAGGGGGGAAGGGAAGACAGGGAAAAAGGAAGAAAGAAGCAGTGAAAGAATAACTAATTCAATAAATAATATTGATGGGGACATCTAAAGCAAATATATGTTATAYTTCACTGATTTTCTTAAGTTTTGAAAAACAAGTTTTCATCATCATGAAAATGCAAAAAGTAGTTATAAATACAACACAACAGCATGGCCAGGCTGATCTCCTCATCACTATCTATAGACTTTAGAAACCTCCCAAAAGACTGTTTCTTGCTGCATCAGTTATGAGGTTATTTTCTCCCTTTATTTTTGCAAATACATCTATAATTACAAATGTCCTTTGAAGAACTGTTACATCTGAGTATATCACTTCTAATTACTAACTAACAATTATCAAAATAAATGAGCATCAGAAATGTGGCAGTTTTGGTTTTTTATTGTGTTTACTTGTATACTCATTAATTTGAGAAAACAAGTAAATGGCAACATTTTGGAAAAACACTGAGGCCTTAATGTGCTTAATTTGCTGAAGTTACTCTGGCCCTCAGAGGGCTAATGAAAAGTCTATGCATCATTTCAGATGCATAGAGGCCTTCTTTTCAGATTTAAGTGGTGCATACTCCTTTCCTAGGCACCTCACTGCAGTCAGAGGTGATTTCCATCTTGCTGAAGTAATTTGAGACTTAGTAAATCTTCAGCTAAATACTCTAGTTTTCATAAATGAAATATTTTTAGAATACAGTCCCATTGCATGACTCCTCAATTTACTAGTGCTGAAAGTCAATATATTAATTACTGTCAAGGAAAGCAAGAAATTGGTTCTAGCAGGATCTCGTTGAGACTGATGCTAAAAATTAGAATTTCTATTTGATTCTTATTCGCTGCCTTATCTACAACTAATGGCCACTGTCCAGAGGATAAAATATGAAGGACCACACTGCAAAACCAAGTTTACAAATAGAAGCAGCTGCAGACAAATGAGAAGAAATAGTTTGAAAATACTTCTGGATTTGTTCCTTTGGTAAGTTATAGGACAGATATTTTAGAACTCCAGGAGAGCTCCAGCTGAACTCGAATGAGCAGCTATAATTTATATGCAACATTAATGCCAATTAAGATGGCAATAAGACAGTAGTTATTTTCTAATTATAATTGACAATAACAATCTTATTAGATTGCAATTGGTATATGAACATTATGAGTTTAAAGTGTGTAAACAGAAACACAATCATTTATTTGAGTCAAATAAGAACTATTTTGAAGCTGATCACATTAAAATAAAAGTGTGACTGATAAACCCAGCCTCTGTTTCACTGGCAGTCTACAATATCGGCTATATATTAGTTTAAGATAAATATGTTACTTAGTGTTACCTGCAAGGAAGAGACACAAACATCTGTCAATCTAAATTTCTATAAAATCTGAGTCCCAGCACATGAAGATCCAGATTCCCAAAAATTTCAGCTGCTTCAGAGGCATTTAGGAGCCTAACCAACTGCCCCATTAAGTCAAACAGTAGTGGCTGCATAAATTCTGTTGGATATTGGACCTTTATAATCATTTCAGCAAAACTTAGTCCCTTAGCTGCCCAGATCACCATGGCAGCTTTAATTCTTAATTGTAGTGTGCAATTGAGCATAAAAAATGAAGTGGGTACATGTTATCAGATCTTGAAATAACTGATTCACTAAGCATGCCCTGAGAAATGAGTTTTGAATAAAAGCCTTTGTCTCACCCAGGCAGAGGTGCACAGATGCCATGTGAAGGAAAGTGAGCTCCCTGGTTTTATCAAGGTCAGCATGTTAAACCTGATTATTGCACAGAGACGATGTTGCTAGGGGAAAGCTTTGGTTGTCAAAGGAAAGTGTGCAGGATTGGAGACCTGATACAAGGCCAGGAAAATYAACAGACATTTTGCAAAGTCTTTGTAGGTCCTGAGGTCTTCTTCGGATTCATGATATACCAATTCAGCATGAGTTTCTGGAAGCACTGTCACATGGATGAGGCATAAAATAAAACTAACGAAATATAAGCTGAAAGCTCAACATTTCTGGTCATTAAAGTGTCAAAGGACTTTTCCGAGAGTCTAGCCCACACATACATAGTGTGACAGCCTGTTCCCATCCAGTGACCAAAGCACATGCACAATATGGATCTGTGTGGGCTACGGGTGAGCTTTTTTAGCTCAAAGTTAATAGTTTTCTTGCTCATGTATGTAACTCTCTGTTGCTGTCCTTCAGAGAGCTATTTATTAAGTCATGCCAAGACAGGAAGGGCTTGCTCAAATACCAGCACCTAACATCCTATTGCAGCCCCACAGAAACCCTCAGCCCACTTCTCCGGCCTGGTCTATGAGGAGAGTTAAGGGCTGCTCTCTACTCAGAAGATGAAGATGGTTTGGGCTATGCTGCTTGTGAAATTCTTTGATTCTAGAGCATCACTCTGTGGTTTGCTGGCTTCTATATCAGAAGCAATTTTAGACCCACTGAGGCCCGTTGCAGCAGCTAAACCACTGGTCCCCCTGAGAGGCAGGAGCATCCCACCCATTGAACACCCAGCATTACCTACCTTTGTCCAATAGTTCTTCACCATGTTTCCTGGCTTAGCAGCAACTGTCCTTGTTTCTGTTCCACAGAAACACCCGTGTCAGGGAAGTCAATGGAGCACTTGAGGAGATGTCTGTTTTGATATTACACCAGCACAGTTCCATCACAAAGGGCACCAGGATGGTTTCAACCACCCTAACCGTTCCTCAAGAAAACAAGTAGTCTGCCAGGAATTATCAGAGATTAACAGAAAGGTATGGCAAAAGGATAGCACAAGGCAAAAGGCAGACCAAAAATAGACAGCAAAGTAAGAGACTCCAAAATGGAAGAGGATTAGTAGCTGAGCAATGTGCAGAAAGAAGTGCTCAGGTGCAAGCTGCTCCTTATCTAGCTTGAAGATTCAGTCTGGATGAGTTATTTGTTATTTGTTGACTCCAAAGGAATTGCATGACAGATTGTGCTGCAGATGYCATTGTCTAAGGGATTTTTTTTTTCATCAGCTTTGCTTTTGGGGAAGAAACAACATTTATTGTTGGTAGTTACCAGAGTTATTCCTGGAAGCAAAAAGTGTTATGAAGTTATGAGCTGGATAACAGAACTGGGTACATTTTTAATGCAGTGTTATTTCGTTTCATATAGTAATAGATCTGCAAATGGGAATAAGAGGGCATTGTAGTCAGAAGCCTTAAAACACTTTTAATTGGGAAATGCTGAAATTATATATTGTTTCTGTAAGCTTTTCTCAGGGAAAACAGCTATTATTATTACAAATTTTTCCAAATGCAGAAAAATTCAGAGAATAAATAAAAATCATGGGAATGCCATAAACTTCAAGGCATGCACTTTGGAATGCAACTTTCTCACATTTTAATATACTTACATAGACATACTTGGCAAAAACATGCATTTATGTGGAATTTAAAGCAAAAACACATTCTGTAAAGCAGATACAGGTTTTTAATAATGAAGGGTTTCATTCCACTCTCACTGAGGTCAGTTGTAAAACTACTGTTAACTTTGCTAGAAGTAATATCAGCCACTTTGCAAGAAGTAGGATCTGCAATTCTGAGAAAACAGAACAAAAACTGTTATTTTTTTGATGAAATTATTAATGGCTGGTGACCCAGTGAAGAAGAGTAAACTGACAAACAGAATCGGGCAAAAGATAGAATAAGAGTGAGTGGAAACTCCAGAGGTGCTTGAAATTAGAAGTGTGATGAAAACTTTGAAGTTCCTTCCTTCCTTCCTTCCTGCCTTCATCCTTGTTTTGCTTCCTTCCTGCATTCCTTCCTCTGTCCTGTGATACAGGAGTGTAAGTGGACAAGCGGAGTGTAAGGACAAGGGAATGCAGAGTGAGCAGAGAAATCTAGCCTCCTGTAGCTGGTGACCACACCATCTAGAGAAAGTCTCCGAGATAAATGCTGCAGCTTAGTTAGTAAAAGGCTTTGCTAAATCCTGTCCAGTCATGCCTACACTCTTCTCAAAAAAGTCATTATGAAAGTCTAGAACATGTCTGAATTCTGCAGAGCCAGTAAGGACACCAAGAGCTGAGCACCCTGTCTGCTAATTAGCTTGTGCATCTCCTAACAGGTCTCTGGAGGTTTAGGTGGAGTCAGTTTGGCTTTCACACCTTCCCTTCCAAGTGCCTGCTCTTGGGATCTTTCCACCAAGTGCCACTCATGAATATCAGTTTAAGAGATTAAGACTGATTTTTTTTGTTGTTGTTTGGAGTTTTTTTAGTACTTTTGTTTGTTTGTTTGTGGTTGGTTTCCCAGCACATGTCCAGGACTAAAATCAAGAATAACAATTGTCAGGCTTCATGGCATGAGATGATGTCCTGGAAGGAGGAGAAAGGAAACCTTCTCCTCACAGCAGTGTGTTGTTGACAGGCAGCTTGCTTCTGCTACGTATCCTGCCTGTGAATAACATGTTCCCTGTGAAGACTGACTTGGTTTGCAGGCTGTTCAGAGGGAAACTCCACTCAAAACAGAAGGCAGTGCCAGACCAGGCAACTTCATGAATTTGTTTTCATTCCAGGCATTATTCACTAACAAAAAGATACTAGAATGGTTTAAAATCGTTAATCTTATGTCTTCATCCCTTTGCAAACAAGAACAGAGATACAATTTTCAGTTGGTGATTTTGCTTGCTAATGGAGTATTAACCAAGTGGTATTGAGCTATCAGCAGCTTGGCAGGACTCTCACTGGCTAAGATTTTTGAATGGCTCATATGGGAGGCCAGATAAGAAGTTCACATATATCTCAAGAAGTTCCACCATATCTCAAAGGTTGCTTTTGCACTGGCTTCTTGATTTTCCATTTGTCATGTTATTCTATCACTTCTTGCATTGTTTATGAGAAATTTCAGATAACAAATTTCAGAAAACAAATTTCAGAAAAATAACTTGCACGTGCTCACTAGCAAATTTTCTTCCCAAATTCATGAACATCATGACGTACTAATATGTACAAACAGAAGGACACACACTATGTATTTAACTCACATCTTTAACTCACCTGCTCAGAATATGGCCAAACAGTAAGTTCACACTGTGAATGAACAATTGGACTGTTTTATTTTATACTGACAAGTAATTTATTAGGATTTTTGAAAGTGCATATGGAGCTTTCATAATTTAAAACAAAGTACTTCATGTGCATTATAAAACTTTCCACAGGGAACAATATCTCTGTGATTAAATTATTCTAAGAATTAGCTTAATAAATGATATGTCACTGTTTCATATTTAAAACAGTTTGTGTTTAAGTCATAATCACTCTGAGTCAAACCAGAGCACAATTGCAAATTACTAACATAGGAAAGTACCTAATAAAGCCTGAATTTCAGTATTTATAGATTTCCTGTAAATGTCTTTAATTAAAATTAAACTTGAGACTTAATCACAGAAAACAACAACACGTTTTAAAATCCACATTCTTTTGAGGAAGTATATTTTCAATTTTCCAAAGAAAGAAACTCATTGCTAACCAAGGCAAACCATTCCATCAATGTTAAATTATTACAGCTTTCCCTACAATATAATTGGATCTTCATTTATTTTATGAATTTAAAGAATAATTCATAAATTGTCATATCTTTAGGTTAAGGAAGGGACATCATGGTTCATAGTACCTTAAATATCCATATGACACTTTTTTGAGCCGAACAGAATGTTCTTGACTGTAATGACATGGTTGGACTCTAGTCTTTCAGTGTTTTGCAGCTGGAACAGCAAGCTTTCCTCCATTCATGAATGTCTCTTCTCCTTCCAGAGGAATAACAGTAGATTCTTGCATACTAAGCAAGCCTGAAACTGTCTAATACTTAAGTACTTTGTTAATTCAATTTTCTGCAGATCTGGGCTGAATCACAGTCTTTTTCTGGCGAAAGTCATCTGTCTGTTACATGTGTGACACTAATAAATTATCCTCTTATCTGTCTTTGCCACTTCTGTCTTAGTGAAAAGCTGCACCTGTATAGCTTGTCTCAGCAGAGATTATCAGAGAATTTTTAACTAAAATATACTTCAATGATCTTGCCCACATTTCTTTCCTGTTTATTATCAAGGTCCCTGCTACGTCTTTCACATCACACCATCACTGAGCCTTTGCTTTGCATTTCCTCAGACATGATTCTGGGCAACCTGCTCTAGCTGACCCTGCTTGAACAGGGGGTTTGGACTAGATGATCTCAAGAAGATCCCTTCCAACCTCGGTGATTCTGTGATTCTGTACAAGACAGTGCTAACATTGAAAACACTTCAGTTTCTCAGTGGTATCCCATTCGACAAGTACACCATGAATGAGAGCTTCTCATTGCTATGCAGGTATCTTCACTGGGGTTACAGGAGACTTGAGATTTCACTAAACAGTTCGTTATCTACCTACTTACTTTTCTTCCTGGTCGCACTGCTACAGTAGAGAGTGAACGGCAATGTAATAGCCGCAACAGTACAATTGATTTTGCAGGTGCAGTCCCATGATACTGCTCTTCCCAAGATACTGCTCTTCCCAATAGCTGTGTTCTTCACCATTCAAAGCTCTGACTCATTCTCTTCTTCAGAAACTGCAAATACATCTGTAGTTATATTTGTACTGGAGTGTTTGTCATGGAGTCCAGCTTTAGATCACCTGGGTCAGCAGTGATAACAAGATTGCCACTGAGGTCTGGAATTAAGCACAGGACCCAATAACCAGGATTTCTCTGATATTAGACATTGTACTGGAAATAATCACACAGCTGAGCAACCAACTACATGGCTGAACCAAGTGTAAGATTAGAATATCGTAGGCTGAATTCCAGTCTCAATAACACCAGAGGAATAACTCCTGGGAAAGCAACRATGTAAATATGGGCCACAAAATATGTTGTTTTGTGTATGGGGGGAGATTTGATGGATTTTTTATCACAATAGACATAATTTTGTCAGCATGGAAAAAAACTTAAGAGTATTCCATGAGCCTAGGTCTTTTCTGATTGTCTAGATGATCTGAATGGTGGTGATAATCAGAGAGAGATCTGAGCCTGAAGATTGATCCCATATGCAGAAAATATTGCAGTGTTTTACTGAAATGAAATAAGTGAACAGAGTAGGATCAATACCTGGAGGCACAAGAGATACTTCAGATTTAGTAGCATTGATTAAAGCATGATTCAATATCACACACAGGGGAATCATAACTGTTTTCAGGAAGAATAAAATATTCTATGCAATATCTGAGAAATAAGACAGGAAAACAAAACCTATTAAAACAAATGCTAGGAATTTGCTTTTATTAGCCAGAACTTTTTACAACCAGAGCATATAAAAGTACGGAAGATGAGAGTGAGGGTCATTAAAGCACGTTCCTCAGTATAGCATACAAATTGCAGTAGTAGCCACTGTCAGTAGGCTGGGGGTCTTGTTCTTGGGTGTAAAACAAAGACAGACAGTTACACACTCCGGGTTCTGCTCATGAGTCTGACTAACTTAAGTAACTTAGGTGTGGGTTTATCTTAAATACATCCTGAGTTAAAAACAGAGGTGTCCCAGATTCCCTCTAGATCAATTGGGAAAGATAAACTGAGATGTAGATTGCAGACTGGCTGTCACCCCTCCTGGAGCCCTTAATTTCCAGTTTCTTATTCTTCTGTTTTTTTATTATTTTTCTTATTTTTACTTTCCATATCGTTATTTTTAGCACAATGACTTATAYTTGGTGGTGTACTGTACTGGGACAGCTGAAGAGGTTTTAGCTCACAGCTGTCTCCTGTGCTCATCTGACTGAGGTACAGAGGCTCACAGCTGGCAACAGCTTTAGTACCTATTAAGAAGTTCCTGAATTACATGTTTTATAGCATAGTGTATGAAAAAAMCCCTAACCTTGTTCTGTTTAATATGCTGGGCTACAGTCTGCAGCATTTCCTCAGTCAATTCAGGAGTTGTTCAGCTCTCTCTTCCAAGGAGTGGTGGCATCTATCTTACGAAGGAGGGACAGACATGGAGGTATCCTTCCTAGATACATTATGGGAGTCTAACATCTTTTGGCTCCTCCATTAAGTGAACCTATGGAGTAAGATGAATCCAGGCCTCCTCCACAGATTTCTGCATGGCACAGGCATTTCTGTGCTTTTGGAGTCTTACAGATCTTGCCCTAAGAAGCATGACTGTGTAATTCAAAGCCCCTAAGCCCCTGTGTACATCTGTCCTAGGGCAAAGCTCAGCCCTTGGGTATACGTTCTCACAGCAGAGTTCAGAGTGCTGGAAGAGACACGAAACTTTGGTGAGAATGATGTGTTCAAAATGTCCATTTCAGGTCTTTAACTTACACCAGTCTTTTGTAAGTGCTTGCTTTTTTCTATCAACTACATAAGGAACTTTGTCATCCCACTATGTCCTCTGAACACAGCTGGTAAGATCGTGAAGCAGATGGGAGGAATAACCACCTCCCTCACCTTACACATACATCAGCCTCCTTAATATCTTGAAGAGGAAGGGTAACTGTTGCAGAGCAGAGCTACACAAACAAACAGCCTAACGAAGCAGTGCTGTGTTGAGGATGGGTAGGAGGCATTGTCTTATCTCTCTGTGGTCTCTCATACTGCTGGAAGATGTACCCCTCCACACAGCCTTTCTGTATAAGAGGAAATATAAAAACAAGAAGGAATCATAGAATCATAGAATCATTAAGGTTGGAAAAGACCTCTATGATCATCGAGTCCAACCGTCAACCCAACACCACCATGCCCACTAAACCATGTCCCTAWTCGCCTCATCTACACGTCTTTTAAATACTTCCAGGGATGGTGAGGAGTTACGCTTTAAAAATGATCCTCTGAAAATACTTCACCAAATCTCATTTGCTCCCAGTATTTTGTCACCTCATCAAAAATATCAAGCAATCTCGGGTAATACTATCATAATATTCTCCTAAGTGCCATGTGTAGTATTACAAAATCAAAGACGGACATATCTTAATATTTATGTTTGAGAGCTTAGTTGTGAACCTGTCAGATTCTCTTGAAGTATTTTTGCAAGAAAAAATAACAATATTTACCATTTATATAGCACAGCACTGTTCACTCCTATAGTGCTTTCAAGTTATTACCTAATCAATCCTCACAGTTTCCCTGTGCAGCAAAGATAAATTTCTATCCCCATTAGACGAATTCTCTACACTGTAAGGAAATATGCACCCTTGACATCTCTAGCCAACTTAGCTACACACAAAAAGTTTGGATAAATACCCAAGGTGAAATTCTTTGCTTAAACCAGTGAGAGTTTTGAGATAGACACCAGTAGCGTCGGGCCTTCACACCCATATTCTGCGTTGTTCATGTGAGAAGAGCCAACACTAACTGCACTTCTTATAGGTTCCTGTTATATAAACTACATCTATATAGCTACATGAAATAGGGGGTATAGCCTGTGTAGTAGGATTAGAGGAGTGTTTAAGGTGGAGGGAGCCAAATCTTGTCAGTGCTTCTGATTGGGATGGGTCTCTGAAACGTAACACTGCTGACGAGAGTGCTTGTTGACGTGCAGCAAAACCATGCCAGGGATTATGCTGACAAGGAGGCAGTAATGATGCTGTCAAAGCTCAGTGTGTGGCACTGTTTTATCTAGTGGGACAAAAACAGCCTGGGGTACAGACTTCTTCCATTCTGCTTAAAAACAGAGATGGACCAAATCCAGCCCCAAGCTGAACATCCCTCAACTTTCCAATAAAAAACACGTGTTCAGAACCCATTAAAATATTCAAATTTTCCTTTTTTCCTCTCACTTCTGCTAGCACTCCAGACATTTGGAAGTCTGGACCTACATGTCTGATTTTATTCGCTGAAGAAAAATACAATATAGATTTTGGGGGAAATAAAATGTGTGAGAGGATTTTGGTACAAAGGAGAGACTTGGTATTTTTGCCTCTTTATACTTCTGCTAAAAGACTTGTGATGGCAACTTGTGGACATAAAAAACATAATGCAAGTTACAGTAAGGAAATATCCAGAGTATAGGCAAATGCCTTCTTTAGCATTATTGAGTTATATATACTTGAGTTGACAAAACTGGCTGAGAGCAGGAGACTGGAAGAGGACTCAGACAGTTTTAGATGAGCCCATGAGATGGTAACAGCTTGCCTCCATTCTCATTGTCCTAGCCCCCTAAAACATCAACCCTGTCAGAGACTTGTTAAGGAAAGTTTGTAGGTATGTTGCTACCAGAATCACAGACTCATGGAATGGGGGAGGCTGGAAGGGACCTCTAGAGGTCATCTGGTCCAACCCCCCTACTGAAGCAGGGCCGCATAGAGCCAGTTGCTAAAGACCCTGTCCAGATGGCTTTGGAACATCTAGGATGGAAACTCCACAACCTCGCTGGGCAAACTGTGCCAGTGCTCAGTCACCCTCACAGTAAAAAAACAGTTTCCTGATGTTCAGAAGGAGTGTCCTGTGTTTGTGCCCACTGCTTCTTGTGCTGTCACTGGGCCTCACTGAAAAGAGACTATGTCATGGCTATATCATGGTTATCATAGCCATGATGGTCTAAGGGCATGGGCAAAACAAGATTTATAGGCAGATGTAATCTGTTTTATTAGACCAACTGGTATAGTTGGAAAACAAGAGACAAACTTTTTGGTAAACATGTCCTCCCTCAGGACTGAAATAGATCTTCACAGGCAAATACAAAGTTGGCTGGCTGTTATTTACCCTAAAAGCGTTGCAGTTTTTATTCCCCGTGGATTGTCTTGGAGCCTGACTGAATAAAAGCAAAGCTACAAAGACTGCCTTATATGTACAAATCTTTCCACAGTCCTCCTTGAGCAGAAGCATGTAAGACTATTGCTAATGCAGAGCAGAAAAATCAGAATGGAGAAGTGCCAAGTGTTTGACCCTTCTTTTTGAAAAGAGCTATTTCTCATAATGGAAAGGTTTGATATTTTTTCTTGTCCAGAGACAATGAGGTAAATCAACAGCCTTCAAATAAAACTCAATTTGTGAGCATCAGGACTGTGTATCTCTGCTTAACAAAAGCCTTTTTGGTCTGCAACTGAAAGATATAAAATTAGCGTTATTAACTGAAATCTGTGAAATTATTCCTGCTGTTGTCTTTGTAGGATGACAAAGTTTAGAATCTAGATTTCTTGGCCAGATTAGAATTGATTGAGCACAATACTGCTGATTTCAATTGAGTTATGCTGAATTATACAAGCGTCACTGAAAGAGTAATCTGCCCCAGAGACTACAAGAGTATCTTATCATGAAAGCCATAATTTGATTAGAAATAATCTTTTGGGAAGAGAAAGTAAAGATAATTCAGATAAATATGATAAATGAAATTGTGTTGGTTTAATAAAGGATTTAATTTTTTGATTGTTCTTAAAACATGCATTTTGGAAAGAATCTTAATCATAATTTGTGTAAAATACATTGTGTTTTTTTGTTTGCTTTCTTTATCAGTTCAACTAATGATCAAATTCTGCTGTTACTGCCCTGAATACCATGGGTTCAGTTGTCTTCAGTGAGGGTCCTGCTATGAGAGGAATTTTGTCTGTCTGTAAATTTATTACTAGTTCTGTACTGTTGAGTAGCTCCAGTAGATACTGTTAGAAGGGGCTAGGCTTTTTTCAGAGAGACAATAGCATTTCAATATTTAAGAAGAATATCCTTTTACAGAAGGTCAGATTTTTCTCCAGGATAGATTGGTTTGGGATAGGACTAAAAAGAATTAAAATTAGCCCAAAGGTTAATTGCTAAATTTACAGGATGTGCAAAAAGCTGAATAAATTTTGAAGAAATCCACAAGTGCTTGCAGTGTTTTGTTTTCAATTTTACACTAGTAATAATTCTACAAAAGGCTATACTGTTTTTTAAACCTTTTTAAACCTTCTCATTAACTCAGAAAAAATCAGTTTCATATTTTACTGATACAGGATTCTGCCAAAGATGACAAGGTTAAAAATACTATTCTTATTGGATGAAATGAGGAGAAACTGCTTATTGTAAGACCCCAGAACTGTTTTTTTCCTGTAGAGGTAAGATATTTTACTCTTCCTCTCTTTCTTCAATTTTCTAGCCTATTTCTGGAAGCTATTATGAACAATGCAGATAACTCTGTTCATATATTTTTCCTTAGCAGTTGCAGACTTTGCACAATTGTTTGATAGACTTTATTTAGAAGCATATAAAACTGTTTCTTCTTAAATGAAAAATGTGTGTGTGTGTGTGCTAGTTTGTAATTTCTTTGTAATTAAGGTTTTGTACAATGGTCTAATCAACTTTATTTAGAAATGTGCTAACTTCATATGAGGCCATTTTCCTCTAAAAATGGGTAAAAACATGAAATGGATATTTATTCATTTATTTGTACTGTGTCCAATAAGAATTAAATCTCTTTTGAAAACTTTCTTTTTCTTAACCCAAAGAGGTGCCAGCACCAAAAATACAGATGCCAGCACCAAAAACAGATGCCTAAGAGAGACAGGAGTCTCTGCAATGGTTGAGAGGAACCAGCAAAAGTGTAAGGCCAATTTTCTGTGTAAAGAGGGATAGCAATAAAGATATGTAGCACAGATTAATGTAGGAGTCTAGTACCAAGAGAAAGGGCACAGAGGCCTTCTGAAAATATACATTGAGGAGATGTACAGGGGCTTGGCTCTTACTGTGGTGTGGCCTTGATTGCAGCGTTTGATTGTGCTGAATTTTCAGAATTTCCTGCAGGTTAGATCTAGGTCGTTCAATCATTTAAGTCACTGGTTTGACTTCTGATACACCATGGGACTTTTGGGGTTCCATTCAGCTGAAGCCTGAGGAAGACACTTAAATAAAGCTAGTGCCCACACGTAGGCAACTGCATCCCGCACTTAGCCTTGTAGTAACCTGTAAGTACTTCTTCCAGTTACTAAGGCAAAAGATAGGATTAATTTCTTCTAACATTAGCCATCTGTGCCTAGCCTAAGCAGACCATACAGTGCTCTCTCCAGTCAGAGGAGAGAGAAAGGTTCCTACAGAAAATAATTCATTCATCTTTAATTAAGCACCTAAAACTGGGGGACAGGAATAAGCCACCCTTTGCTATCAGTCACTGGTGATCCAAATGACCATCTTTAATAGTGTACTTATTTGTAAATGTCTCAGGCTACGGTGACTTTTTCCACAAAGCTCCCGTCCTCTTAACACAATGTGTATGATGTGCAGGACTGCAAACAGTCTGTGTTAAAACATGTTTTGTGGCCTTTCAGTCATTTCTTCAAGCACTCCAGGTCAGACAGTAACAGCATCGTGTTCTCTTGTCATTTGCTACTCCACCAATCTTTTCTCAGTTGCAAATTTTGCAGGCAAAATTAATTCATTTTCTCATCACTTTTCTCTTTCTCTTCCCCCCCTGCAAGTAATATTGGACCATCAATTAATTCCTGGGGTACCCAGAGAGAAATACCCTGAATATTTTCCTTTTAAAACATGGATTTTGAACTTTCAGTGTTTAATACCTAATATGTCCCTTTTCTGTTCTCACTAAGTAAACTATTTTTGAAAAATACTACCTGGTACCCATTCAAATGGTATAGGGAAAACTAGTCACACCAGCTACCTTTATGAATAATACCAATAATTTATTAAAAAAAAAAGGAAAAAAAGGGAGGAGAGGCTTGTTTGATCAAGCCTGTTTTACAAGAAGTGATGGTAACTGAGATGAATAATATCAATAAAGATGGAGAAGGAAACAATAACGTTGTTGATTACTTCTGGCATTATTTCAGTAGGGATTTACATCTGACTGCCTGATCTCTGGCTTTCTCAAATACTGATATTATACAGATAATAATATACAGAATATTCCATAATATGGAAATTTCCCTGTTTCTAAAAATGTGTTCAGACAAACTCAGTTATGAAGTTGATTAACTAATTCTTTGAAAATTTCATGGGTGCAAGTTACCTGACTCTACTTTTTGGACAATGTTTAATTTGAAGATCCTATGCTTTGTTTTATTACTATTACTGTTCTATGCTTTGTTTTATTACTGAGGAAAAGCATTCTATTCCACCCTTACTATTTTAGATCATGGATACTGCTTCACTATTTGTAGTTCATCTGTAATTAATTTGTAATTTTAATTCCCGTCAGTTCATTTTTCCCAGGATGGGCTTTTTTTAATACCTTGCTATTTTCTTTAACCATATTATCATTGACTCATTTGCCTCTTCAGTCACTGACAGATTTTAATTTGAAGCTCATATTCACTGCCCTTTATGTTCTCATTTTCAACCTCATCTATATTTTTAAGCATTTTAACAGTGTTGTAACACTAGATGGATTTCGTCCAGGAGAACTTGCTTTGCTCACTTGTGGGAAGTGTCACTTTGGAGCACTGGGTAGGATGCCTAGGAAGAATCTTCATTAAGATCTTACACTTAAATACTCTCAGTGACTTGTGCCAATAATTGCATTAATCTTTTGGAAACAGTTTATTTTTCAAGATCTGTTTTTATGAATGTTGTTTAGGCACCGTAATCTGTCTGCACAAGAGAAGTGCAACTGGCTTTGATACTTGCTGCTTCTTGAGTACCTTCGTTGTGACCATCATAARGAGATCTTGTCTGTCTAGAGCAGGTGCCTGATGTCCTACCAAACACCTGTTTTCACCATTACATTGTATCCTAACCAGCTTCTGAACAGATTTCCTCTTTTCATAACTCTCTGGGAGCATAAAAAGATTTCCAAGAAAGCCATTTCGGTATATCTCTTCTGTTGCTCACTATAACGCCATGGTGGACCTTTGCCAAAGGCGTATCTTTCTGATGATGCCAATATTTTGCTTACTCGTGTTCAAAAAGTGGATGACTATTTTGCATATACCTCTGTTAACTGCAAAATAATCTTTGATGAGTAAGTGGTTTGTCAATCTGTATGATATCAATACTGGGCTGGCCTTGCTGCTGGCCATCAGATGAAGCATCTCCTCAGCCCTGAGTGATGAAAGAAAAGAGTAAAGGAAAATATTGAAAGTATTTTGCCTTTTTTTCTTAATTCCCTGGCATATAGTTCTGTTCCCCTTTCTTTCTTTTCTCATTGCCCTGATGTATATATGCATATATACATATGTATAGGTGTGTATATGCATATGCATATGAGCTTCATATGAGCAAAGACATCAAGCTTTACCCTTGAAGAAGAAGAAAAGACAGCAAGCTAATTCCATAGAAGAAATTATTAATTATTACAGATGTCATTACTTTTGAAAGTATTTCACCTTAACTAAAGGCAACCTATGAAAGTCAACAAAGCAATTAATTCAGCAGCTACAGTAGTAAAATAAGTTTCTGCTAGAAACCACCATTCTTTTCCACAGATCCCTTTATTCCAAGTGATGCCAATGAACTCTGGCACTTTTCATTGGATGGCTTTCCACCTTTTCTCTTTTAACAGCAGCATTCAGAGGTGCAATTGAAAGCATGGCAGCACTGCAGGGTCTCATATAGGCACACAGCAAGAAATCTTGCATAAACACAGGAAGGTCTTTGCATCACTAGTTTCTTAGCAGAATAGGCAAGGCTGGTAATAAACAGGCAAGAAAGCTGAAGTCCTTCCCGAAGTCCCACAGTAGATTATTGGCAGAGCTGAGATTGGCTTTCAGGTAACCATGGAAAGGGGACAAAGTTTTGGTCACTAGATAATCCTTTCAGACACACCTACGTACACCTCATTATCTCATTTGGGATTGCAAAGAACCACTTGTTTAATAGCACAGAGCAATACTTTCTGTACTTTAGCTTTTGGTGAGCCCTGAAGTGGTCAGGCAGTTGGACTAGATGATCACTGTAGGTCCCTTCCAATGGAAATATCCTATCCTATCCTACCCTATCCTATTCATAAACAGACTTAAGTTAATAATTTTCCTGCTGTTAAGTGCAGAAAAGCCAACATTTACCTAGGGGAGAGGAATATCACATCCAATAACATTCATTCAAATATTTTCCCATTTCAGCAACACTTTAGATTTTGTACTTCATTTTAATAAAGAAACTAGGGGACATTTTACCTCATTGTTTCATTTGATCAAAGCAGCTTTCCAATACTTGTTAATTTGTCTCAAACATCTGCCATTAGAAGGTATTTGTCTTTTCTATCAGCTCCCTCTCTCTCTGGCTTTCATGTAAGGGTTTATATTGCTCAAAACTTGCCAAGGCCTTGTTAGCCTGACAGACTGCCTTGTATTTGCCCAAAATGTGTCTAGTAAGAGCTGACAAGGCCACGGAGAGTTAAAATGCACAGCCTGGTAGTTTAATGGAAAGCATTGAAGAGTCTCTGACTATTACAGAACATGTTCAAGGTATTTCAGTACGCCTCAGTCTGGTACAGGATTTGCCAGGACAGGCCTGACAAAGCAGATGAGATATAGGTTTAGAAATGTGCTAAATCAAACCATCATGCAGTAAATTGTGAGGAGGTTGGCACAAGYGGTTAATCAGCTGCCAAGAATTCATGCCCAGTGTCTGATAGGTAGTCAGTTCAGTGACAGAAATATGTGATTGGGTAGCACGGGGTACACCTGCATATATTTATGTGAATGGAAGTACCTGCAAAGAGTGCAATAAAAATTCTCTTTGCATACGTATTTAACCCTGCCCAGTCCCTGCTGTCAGTCAGCATGATCACTCGACTGATGGTGTTATTAAAGGGCTATCTTGGTTAATCTCCACTTCATGTTTGCACACTTAGTCAAAGAGTGTTGCGGTAGATCTATCAGCTCCCTGAAAGCAGGCAGCTGACAGGCTCCTTGAGAGCAGCACCTGTACGTATGCAAACATAAAAAGCAGGAGCGTGTATGTTCTCCATCTGGCTCCAAGCTGGAGCTTTAGGTCTATTAATCATGCTCAGAGCCTCAAAGGCTTTTCTAGCTTGTTCATTGCCTGACCCAGAGGAGTAATGGTTCAGTGCTTGGCACTGAAAAGCCAGGGCTTCTGCATTTTATTCCTAGCTCTGCAATCAATTCACAGCACAGGCCTGAGTGAATCTCTTAGGATTAGGCCCGAAGGGCTGAAGACTATAAAACTGAATCAGAGACACTTCTCTTTCCAGGATTTGGCTACTAGACTGCAATCCAGAGCCTGGGGACAGATGCCTGGTCCCTCTGCATAGCATCACGAGGGGAGCAGCCTTTATGTCGACTGAGGACATCTCTATGGAGAGCAAAACACCAGAGAAAAGGGCACATATTAAATCTTGCCTCTCCTCTGGATGTGGATGCTTATCTGGGAACATTGACTCTCTGCTAAATGTCTCTAGTCTTCCTTTACTAAATCAAGACCTCTTCTGATTTTTTAATGGAGAGCAGTTTTGGTGACATCCCTTTATATGCATTTCACTGCTGAGCACACCATGTGGGAGAGCTGGTACCAGTCTCACAGCTGCATAGAGTGATTCAAAGCCACCTCCAAGAACAAAATCTACCTATTTAGGTGTGGGGAGGAGAGAGGTTTCCATTCCTCCTGCTGAAGATGTTCTCTCTTGTGGGAAAAAACCCAAAGAAGTTATGGTATCATTGTCTTTGGAGATACTGAAAACTTAACTGGACAATGCCCTGAGCAACCTGAACTAACTTTGAAGTTGGCCTTGCTTTGAACAGGGGATAGATGACATCCCAAGGTCCCTTCCAGACTTGTGTGGGTCTATGATTCTAGAATTATGTGGAAACTACTTTAAAGCAAGGAATATGTGAGAGTTTCCTTGCAGCCTAGAGTTTAGGGGTCTCACTGTGAGGGACTTTCCTGTCCCCTAAGAACTGTTCATATCTTTTACCCCATGTCCAAAACTTATGGACTTACCTCTTTTCCTTCCTTTCCCGATTGCTAGGCAGCAGATCCATACATCTACCTGAGAAACGGGATGCTGCAGCTAAACCCATGCAAAGTCTGAAGCCAGACTTTCAGGGAAGGTGTCTTCTGAGATGCTTCAGGGCAGGTAGACAAGGTGGTGTGTAGTCTGTGGATCTGGCCAGTCCTGCACAGAATGAAACACAGAAATACAACTGAGGTATCTGAACGGTGAAAGCAAAGAGTGAAGTAGTCGTGAATAGGAGAGGTTTGGATTTATCCACCTAAGTTTTGCCTACTGCCCATTGCATATGCTTATAGTTTCCTTAGAGATAGCCCCAAAACCAGGATTCAAAAATCRTTACTTACGTTACTAAGTTGCCTGATTTTCATCTGGACTTAGCAGACACATCTGATTTATTTCAACACTAACAGGATCATGACTGAAATGAAATCATACACAGATGAGTGTCCCAATTGCTACTCTTATTAATCCTGTTGTTTAGGTTCATGTTTAACAGGAGGCATATGCAAGGCTCATTTGATATCAAAACGGTGAAGAAGCTCGTAATCTGTCACTGTCACAGAGATCTGCGAAGAGCCACCTGCAGCACTCTTCAGTGCAGAGAGCAACTGAACAGTGTGAAAAGCCACTGTGACAAACAGAGGGACTGAGATATTGATTGYGCAATGTGTTTTCCTTGTCAAAATGGAATGAACCTGTCTCAAAGAATCCAATTTCTCTGCATCGCACAGGCACACAATGAGAGTCACGAGGTGCCACTGTGCATTGGAGGTACGTTGCACTGAATGATCTCTGTTACAGAATAAATATGCCTCCTGCCCTCAACAGGTCATTGTTGGGCAGCAGAGTGATGCTTGCCTGTCCTCTGTGGAGCACAGAGAGCTCATACTGAGACCTTTTCAGCCAATATTTGCCTCAGATACTTTGCAGGATGGAGGAGCTCAGATCTTATCCCAGCTTTTAAAGTGGGCTCACCCTACCAATGTACTCAAAGGCAAGCACCTCCACTTCTTCTACAGCCTGTGCACAGTAAATCAAACAATGCCAGGGTACATTCACAGGCATTTGAGTTCAGTCATCGACACACTGCTGGAACGGCTGCTAGCGTAATCTTGGCCCAAACCAGCTAGCACTCTCCCAGACAATCCCTGGGCCAAGCACAAGCCAGGGACCATTTCCAGTAGGTAGTCTACATGTTTTTCCAGTAAGCCAGTCTGTTCCTGGGGAATAAGAGAGTGTCAGAAGTGCACCTTTCCCCACCACTCTGCCTCAGCTCCAGAGAACTGTCTTGATCATGTTTAATTTGCAACAGTAAATGAAGCCACAGAGTTTTACTGTCTTATTGGTAGGAACGAGTCCCAGCTATTTTTACTCTGGAGGGGAAGTCAGTGAACAATTTGCTAGTGATACCTGCAGAACAATGTCCCAAGTATATCTCACAGCACTTTGAGTTTAGTCAAAGATTTCAACAAAGTCATAGGAAGGGTTTCCTTAGCTTCACTCCGTGTCAGGAGAACCATTTCAGGCTTAGCTGGCTCACCTCAGAGACAATTCATCCATTTTCCCTCTTGCTGGTGTGGGACAGGGGAACTGCAATCCTGGCTCTGGACCCTGGCCATTTACTGTGATTGCTTGTTACTGACACAAGCCAGAACCATATCCTTCAGAGGAAGACATAGGAAACRGCAGGATATTTAGGTGGAGTAATTTCCATCTCTGGATTCCTCATTATAAACTCAAGGGCTGCTTCAAATCCTGAAAAAAATCCTGATTTTCATCCCTAGGACTCTCAGAAAGTTGGRCAAGGTGAGCATGGGGAATCATTCCTCCCTCCCCAGAAATTATCATTATGGAGCTGTTATAACGATCAAGGATACCTCTACTTAGATTCTCACACCCAATTTAATCATCCTCTTCTTTCAAAGCTGAACAGATTTCTAAGACTTGGTGTTTCTTGAATATTAAAACAACAAATATTTAAAACATTTCCACACACGAGTCTGTATTGCATGAAGAAAGTGTCAAGCTCATAACACCTCTAGAGTAAATTTTTTAATAGATGTCTGATTTGTTTTCTCCCTAATCCCCAAAGTCTACCAGGTTCCTCTCAAAACCAAGAGAACATATAGTACAGCTGAAAAGACCCTGTAACTTACATTAGTACACAAAATTTCTCTTGCTGAACAGACAAATATTGCCATTGATATTTCAGCCTCAAAATTATCAGCAATAAAACTGGGTTATTGCTAGTTTCCTCACCAGAGTGCTAAACTTCTCAGAACTATGGTACCATCACCTACTGCAGTCTCCAGAAGGCTGGATTTTCCACCATTCTGCTGGACAAATCACTTCACCTCTCCAGTTCCTTTCCTGTCCTTCTCTGTTTAGACACACACTCTTCAGGCCAGTGAGCATCTATTCTGTCTTGCTTGTCACAGTCCTACTACAAAGAGGGTATGTAATATTGCTGTAATATGATAAATACCTTATTATCACCATCATGGGCTCYAGAGAGGAAACATGTTTAACTGCTGTTGTAGCATTTAGTAATTTAATTATAAAGCTGTAATCTTCATTTAGTAGTGTAACTTTGAGACCAGATGACATTCATTGTTCTTTTGTTTTATCTGTATTTTATTTTTACTTAATTGTTTTGGTCACTCAAGTGCTAGATCTGCAATGGTCTATCTCATTTCCTGAGGGATGTTTCTGCAAAGTAAAATACCAGTATTTCCAGGCAGTTTCACAAGTACAGTACAGAAGAAAACACACAAAAATATTACACAAACAAACTTGTTAAAAAGAAATAGCTTTTTCAAGTTGAAGAAGATTCATTTTATTTGAAATCTGTATTAAAGCAAAGAGGGTGGCTCTGATATAAATTATTTTGGTGTATTAGAAGTGATGCTGAATATGATCTTCCCCTCTCTTTCTTGGACTTTTAAGCTCAGGCAAACAGACTGTGATTTATCTTTTGTCCTCTTAATTTTGACATGGAGTCCATGTTCCTCCTTAGCTATCTGGGAGAAAAGGATGTCCAGATTTAGGATGTATCACGTTATACAGTGTGGATTTCAAATAGCTGCGTGGTTTGCAACAAATGCTGAAAAGCTATTGATTGTGGCAGTGGGAAGGCTCTTGCAACTGATGGAAGGGCAGATTTCAAACTGGACTGGCAGCCGTGCGGGGAATGCGACCCCCCAGCAGTCATCAGGGGAAAAAATAGTCAACCCACGTATACTCAGAAACATTTGCATCAGTCAAACGCATTTCTGAATATGCAAGGAAAAGACATTTAGGCCCTTAGATCATAAAAAAGGATGTTTACCTCACTGCAATGGTGCGCAGAGCAATGAGCACTATAATAAATAGTACCCTTGCATGAAGAGAAGCCTTGTGCAGTACGCCATCAAAAAGCCAGTACAGCACCTGAGCTAAACCCATGGAAGCAGGATTGTGTCCCTTGAAGGATAAAATAATTTACCTGCTRTGCACTTGAGAACTTTTTGCCTTCAAGAATCCCAAAGTTTTTTCCTTTGATTTTTTTTTTTTAAATTTTTTAAAAAAATGTGACACACTAAGGAACAAATGCTGCAACTGTTACTTGTGGGACTCCAGCAGCAGCTTTCCTCTAAGAAAGGGTGAAGTTCTTGTCATGATATACAAGCTCAGGAATCCACTGTGGAAATGCAGCCAGTTTTAAGGAAGAATGCAAAGTAATATTAACCAGATAGCTGATCAAACAAAGCAATGTCAAAGTACAGGCTAGAGGAGGGAGTAATCTTTACGAAGCAAGAATACACCATTCATGCTACATGGATTTTTGCTAGCCTGGAGAACATCATGGACCTAATTCTGGTCTTATTTTCTTCAAAGCAGAAGTATCTGTACTGAAGTCAAAGCGACAATCATGTAAGGCTTGGTATAAAAGATTAGAAGCACTCCCACCTGGTGAAGTGTTGGGCAAATGGATCCAGACCACTTTACCATGTTAAAAAGAGCTATTTTCATCCCAATGTTTCTTTGAGCTTTAATGTTATAAATCCAAAAATAACCAAACTGAAGTCAAAGTGATTCCCTGGCACTTTGTAATAGTAACTCGCTGAAGAGCATTAGCAACCTTTCACATCTTCCTTGGATTGAATTTCTCCATATATATTAATAGATCTACATTTATAGGTAATAGCACTGCATTTAAAACACAGGCCAGTGTTTGTACTCAGGGCATAGGACATGCCTGTGAGCTAACATACCTGGCTGTAAAAGCAGAGAGACTCTTCACCTCTGTTTGTTAATTTTGGAGGCTACAACTCTGTGAGGGGCACCAAATATCTGAATTTGAACCACACCTGCAAAAGTTATAAGATTTCTGTGGAACTAAATGTAACACTTTTCAAAGCTTTTTGTGGGCTTGTGAATGTGAAATCCTTTAAACTTCCTTCAGGCTTGTGTCCCATGTGAAGATTTCAGAGATTCATTTGCCTCATACTCAGAAATAGACAGCTTCTCTCTTTTTGCTCACAAATATTGCTTCTGGCCTTCCTTTTTCAGTCAGCCTTCCTCTAGGGTGGGCTTTCCACTTCTTCTATGTTGTGGTTTAACCTGACGGGCAGCCAAACACCACAAAACTGCTTGCTCATTCCCCCCCACAGTGGGATGGGGAAGACAAATTGGGAAAAAAAAGTAAAATTCRTGGRTTGAGATAAAGACAGTTTAATAAAACAGAAAAGGAAGGGAAAATAATGATAATAATAATAATGATAGAATATACAAAATGAGTGATGCACAATGCAATTGCTCACCACCCGCTGAGCAATACCCAAGCAGCGATCGCTACTTCCTGGACCACGCCTCCTATTTATATAYTGAGCATGACRTCACATGGTATGGAATACCCCATTGGCCAGTTGGGCTAGCTGTCCTGGCTATGCTCCCTCCCAGCTTCTTGTGCACCTGGCAGAGCATGGGAAACTGAAAAGTCCTTGACTAGTAGACTACTTAGCAACAACTAAAAACATCAGTGTGTTATCAACATTCTTGTCATACTAAATCCAAAACACAGCACTAGGAAGAAAATTAACCCTATCCCAGCCAAACCCAGGACGTTCTAATTTAAAGATCCTAAGCTGGTCAYTTTCTCAACTGACTTTATAGGGTATCACCTGTCAGAAATGGTGCTGAGGCTTAATTCCCTTCTCCAGAACATCTATTTAAATACCCACCCCTGCAGCCAAGCAGTCCCATGAGAGCTGGAATCAAGTCTTTGATTAACGTTACACTGAGGATACATTTAAATCCAGAATCCTAGTTACATTCCTAAGCCAACATGCACTCAAAAACGTGCTTTTCTCCCTAATTTTTATACACAGAACTTAGGTACTTAGCTTCAGGCGAAGGTCTGCAATTCAGGACCTGAGTTGAGGGATCTGAAAGCCCAAGAAAGAGCAACTTAACTTCTCGCTGAAGCCGCTTCTACTTTCCCTGGGGTCTGAACACCCTTCTCCTACACACCCCTGAGACAGGGTGGTCCTTGTAGTTTGAATGTAAGTGGAAGACTACCCAGARGTGTTCATGGCTTTGTTATCTGTAGATAACTCTTTGCCTCCTCCCAGAACATGTAGGGAGGTATCTACCATGGGGAGGCAGGAACAGAGCCCTACTGTAGTGGCTGTGTAGTACTTTTGAGTAGTCAGGGCCCAGCGGTTACTCAAAATTAAAGAGAGTTAAATAAATATCCTGATCACCTAGCAGCCTTGTAAAGCAGCCTACACCTTTAATTTTGTTGGAGATGAATCATCTGTGAACAATAAAAACACTAGAATGAGGGCCACTGCAAGGACTGGACTGGGAAAGTACAGAGCAAGGTCTCAAAAGTTTTTGCTTGTTTTCACTCATGTAAAGCTTCAGGCAGCACTGAATGGGAGCTGGCTGCCCTGAGCACGTCACAGGATGAGACTTTTAAGCAAACCTTTAACACAAGCTATAAAAAGTCACCCATTGCTGTTGTATTATGGGAAGAAATAGACACTGAGAACATGATGACATGTCCTCATTCCAGTCTGAGCTGTTTCTAACAGTGCTTCAGCTACCTTTGCTTCACCTTCTGCACCCATCTACCATTTGCAACAAACTCAGCTAGAAACTGTGAAGTCTGACTCCCCCCTTATTTCAATTATATGTTTAGTTTGCTGACTCTAGCAGAAGTATTTCTGATTTGCAAGGCTAAAATGAAGGGATGTTTTGGGTAGGTAGCAGTGCTCTGGTAATCCAGATATTCTCTGGACTGGGTTCATCTGCTGCCTACATTTTCTTCAGAAATGGGTGTAAAAAAAGGAGTCCATAGGGCTGTTTAATACTCCATCTTTAAGTTTTTCAGTCCTGTTGATTTTGCAAATATAACCGACAGCTCTGTGGAATTTCTGTTGCTACTGTCTTTCAGGTAGTTTCTGGTGGCAGGATACTGTAAGCCAGGGTTCCTCCCTATGTGCATTCAGATGCTTGAACACTTCCCTCCAACTCTTCTGGCTGTGGTTTATTTCCTCTGATGAGTGACTGCTTCATCATAGTAAGTGCATCCAGCTCATGACAAAATTGATAGCTCAATGTTTTTGCCCGCATGAGCTGGTATTTTATTGAAATGTTCACATGAACTGCAATACACAATAGAGAGCCAAAGACAAAAGAGTAACAATAACAATGTAATGAGGGTAGCTCATCTGAGAGCTCCATTGAGAGTCAGACTTACAATAACCTAAATCGAAGAACACAATGCACCCACAGCAAACACAAGGTTCATTGGTAGTGCAGTTTCCTCCATCCTAAATGTATGTGTAAACATAGTCCAGGGGAAGGTAAAATCATAAATGAATACATATACTTTAAGGAAGTTTCAAGAAAAACGAGTCTCAGGATACTCCCTAAAGAGTCAATTCGACAAGCAGCCTTTGGAGCCAAGCCCAGTCCATTTCCCACACACCCAAATACTGACCCACAGTCCTGCTGTTTCTTCTCTTTATGGCTGCCCAGGCTGCTCTGACTGTGGGCTTGTCTCTGTAAAGAGGCAGCCCTTTCCCTCATTAGGCTTGGTCTTCCCTTCTTAGTGCTGGGGTCTTCTTGCCCAAATAAGTAACCCGTTGCCTCATCAGCTATTGAGTTTACAGGTGTAGCTCTTCTCCTCTGCCTTTCAGAGGAGGACAGCAATACTGTTATCCAATACCGTGAGCATATCAGATAATTCAGAGCATCCCACCCAGCAGGGTTTCCTGTCAACATAACAGGTTGTTGACATATGCCCTGAAGGGTTTGTATTCCTGCAGACTGCAGAATCCTACAGACAACCTTGTCCTTAATTATCACAGTCCCTAGCAGGGATTGTTATCTTAACAAGAGACAGAGATGAGTCTGTGCTGTTTCCCCCTCCCTTCACATCAAATCTAGAGCTGATCCGTATCTCAATTTTAGAAACAGACATGTCTGATCTGACCAAGTGAATGGCTGGGCTTCTTTCCTCTTTCCAAGGAATGGTTGGTGGCTCTTTCCTGTTAAGAAATAATCCAAATATAGGCTATAAACATAGACATGATAGCTCTGATATTCTTCCAGAAAGACAAATGTTCTACCTGAAAATTACAGAATAGGATAGTAACCTGCAGGATGTGACCATCTCCACCATATAAACTAAACCCAAATAAAAAAAGGTCATCAGGACTAAATGACATACATGGACAAAAAAATGCATGAAACAATAGATAATTATGAATAAGTTCAGGAAAAACTTTGCTCTCCCACGAAGGAGTAGGCTCACCTAGCAAAGCACAAAACAAGAAGTTAGGTCACTTGGCTGAATTCATGTGGGAGGTCTTGCAAGTGATTAGTTTCAACACCTCCCCTTAAAGCAGGGATGATGGTTCCCTCTGCCATTCTCTCCTAGCAAAAGCAAGCTTTGTCACACAATTACCCAAAACACAAGATTTTTTTTTTTTATTATTTTATTTTTGTTTTAACCCTGGAAGGYCTGCAATGAACTGCCACCCACAAGCAGCTATGCACAAGTATGAGTGACTGTCACCCACAGTTTACAGGACTGGTCTGGCTTTCAGGGAGGCCATGCTCTAATTTTCACCCCTGCTGTACCACACTAAGTGGTAGTTACTGCTGTGCCTCTACCAGCCTCTGCTGTTCTTCTTTTGCCATTAGACAGCTCTGACGAACTTTGCAGCAAACTCTCACTCTTACTGGGAACACAGGGGTTAAATTTCCCCTTCCTCGGGATGAGTTTGGCAGACATATGCCAATTCTGTTTTCAGTTGTGCCATTTCTCTCCCAGTGCATGCACAGTCACAGCTGTGAACGAGTTGCAGGCTTAAATTTTTAATGCTGGAGGCTATTCCTAGCTACCTTTTCAACATTACCACCTCCACWGCATCCTATAATGTACCCACGGAGACATCCTGGGTTCCACTTAATTGGAACACCATTTACATTCGTCTTTCTGGTTTGTTTGTATCATCGAGTTCTTAAATGGAGTCTTGCTGAGGCACGGTAACAAGTTTACCTTTCTTTGTTTATCTGTTTTGAAAAAAAAAAAAAAAAAATTCAAACTACATTATCTGCAAACTGTTGCAAAAGAAAGATGAAGAAAAGAGTTGTTAACTCAGAATGAAAGACATCCAGTTAATAAGGAGGAAAGATAATGCTGTTTATTAATGTCTGGATGGAAGATGGTTGCTTTGATTTATTTAATGGGATGAGCTGAGCTCCGGGTATTGTTTTCCAGGGTATTGTACAAATACAGAGCAAGAAGCAGCCTCTGCACTGAAGACCTAAACAGAAAAGAGACTCAAAAAATAAAGGCAGTGAAATCATCCTCATTTTACAGGATTGAGGCAGGGAGAAGATAAGGTCACACAGAAAGTCCTGGAAAATCTGACAGCTGATAATGTCTTTTGTCACTTTAAGTCCTGTGCTTTAAACTGAACAGCATCTATCTGATTTGCAAAACTTCCACACACCTGTATCTTTCACAATTTGGAAGCAAGCTCAAATCTATGGGAGCTTTAGGTAAAGAAGACATCTTTAGGAAAAAGAAGCAACACAGTCCTCTCTACAAGCATCTCTGCAAGTCAAAATATTTTTAAAATGTTTTTGGGTTTTTTTTTTAATGTGCCTGGGTTGCTGGTTAATTAATCAACTTCTGCAGAGAGACAGAGTATGCTTCCTTCATGTTGGAATAGGACTACCCCACAATGAGAAATTTAGTGTTGAATGGGAGCAGTAAACGCTGTTTCTTCTTATGCYACATTGTGCAAAGTCATTAGGAGCTCCTATTGTAGAAGAATTTAACTCCTCTTTAGCCTTAGGAAGTGTCATCCTCCTCTCAGTCTCATAATAAAATAAAATAAAAAAATTTCCTAGTTCGATGACACTATTAAAAACAACATTTGTATTATATTGTCCACACTTAAAATGAGTTAGAATTTCAATGCGAAATCTCCTGGCAATTCTCCCTCAACTGGGGAACATGCTAATGAGGTATTGCTTTACTGTATTGTAATTTCAAAGTTAGAGAGACAAAATAATGCAGTCTTCCCATATAAAATTTTTTGGTTTTGCTTTCAAGACACCCCACGTATTAATGTTAACACAAGCACAGTCTGAAGGAGAGCAGAAAAGCTAGCTTCCAGCCCCTGCTATTTTAGGAATAGTAAAGTTACAAGTTATAAATCTAAATCCATCGAAGAATCAGTCAGGTCAGAATATAACCACTGCTGACATCCTTCTCATGGCCATTATCCTCCAACAGGCACAACATGGCTCAGTACCCCCAAAAGTGATGGATCCTAAATCAGCACACCAGCTATATAGTGATCTCCAATGCAGATGGACATATAAAGTTGCTCCTGCTGCTAATTAAAGATTAAGCCTCCCCCCCTCCAGGGTTTACCATCACACAAAGACAGATGGTGGGAAACTTCTGAGGGAAAGGTCTGGCTCTAACTTATTGATAGTTGAACGGAGGTCCATCTTAACATGGATAGTGCTCTCTCAGTAAAAAGGTAACTGAACCAGGATGGATGGGGCGACAAATGCCGTGTCAGCTCCTGGCATATGTATCTGACGGTTCAGGGGTGAGTGCATGCCCTGGATATGGTGCAAATCCACTCTGTCTCTCTTGGTTCACTGATGCTGAGTCAGCTCCAGTCCTGGCGTCTCTGTCCTGTGGCTCTTCATACACCAGCTAGACACTGCTGAGGGTGGAACCACAGCTAGCAGGGAAAGCAGTTTCCCCTGAACTGCAGTGTCCAAAAGCCACTGTCCCTTATTCTTGGGAGGAATGGAGAACACACTGCTGGATCTTGCCCTGTCCTCAGCATATATTCTCCTGTTATATGCTTCTTTCTCTCTCTCACTGAGTCATTCCCGGGGTTTTTCATGTGTCCAAATTTGCTAAAGCCTGTGTGGAATGAGTAAGCTGGATGTATTGGCACCTTCACAATAACCTGCGAGAAAGCTGATGCCTAGACAGTTAATCATGAAGCAGAGCAGTCCTGGATTTTGTGTTTTGGAACATTTTTGACAATTGCAAATGAGCTCTCTGCCCCCTTTGCTGGCCCTGATATTGCATTCAGCCCTTAGGGAGTCTGGACAGTCCTGATGCAAACAACAAGCCATTTTATTGTTGAGTCCCCAGGATCAAAAAGTCTCACTGGGTTTGAGAGAGGTCATTAGCAATGGGGAAGCACTGGAGAATATTGTTCTATTTCTTGGCTTGTCTCTGTCAGCCATAACACTGGAGTAGTGAGACAAGGCTCTGATTCAGGTCTCATTGATTTTGTTGAGATTTATCTTATAATTTGGCAGTATCTTGTTTCTCAGATAAATCTTCTCTTTGAAAGATTCTTGATAATGATTAACTTACTGACTCTCTGTGCTCAGAGACCATGTTAAAGAAGAATAAACAGAGGAATTCAGGTTAATGGGAGGACCCAACTGGTAGAATTAATTACATTTTGGAGGAGAGAGTTTAACAAACAAGGGAGAGTCTAGCAGAGAGAAGCCAGGTTGGTTAAGGGGCTGTAACACATGATGTAGCAGAGATATATCCTGGAGAAAAGGCTAAGGAGGGACCCAGTGTCCTCTGTCTAATGGGTGGCTATACAGTAGACAGAGACAGAACTTCTCAGAGGTGTACACAAAAAAAACACAACTGGAAAACTGGCACAAGTTGTAGGACAGGAAATATAAATACTGGAACAGGGGCCAGAGAGGTTGTGGGATCTCCATCCTTGGAGTTACTCAAAACACAAGTGGACAAGGCCCTCAGAAACCTCTTATAACTTTGAAGTTGCCCTGGTTTTGAGCAGGAGCAGGTAGATGACCAACAGAAATCCTTTCCAATATTTTATTCTGTGATTCTATATTCAACATGAGGGTGGGAACAACATTTTATTATCTTCCCACTGCTCCTCTTCCAAGTTTCACTAGTACTGCTTGAGTTATTTGTTAATTCTGAGGAAGATGCTCTGTTGTATGTCTAGAATTTGACAGGACTGTAGGGCACTGGATTGTCACAGTGTTTTTCATATATATGCATTTATGCAGCACATACAGGCATCAGCTCACATGAGGATCATGTTGAACCTGTTTGTGGTTTTGGTCTCTTAAAATGGTTGCAGCTGGACCTGAACTCAGAGAGACAAACATACAAAGGCATTTTATATGGAATTTAAAGAGAGTTTTGCTGAAATACTTTGTGACTTCATCTCATTTTTCTCTGCATATGTCAGCCTGCAGTCCTGTTATCTCATCCAGCATCTACTTTCCTGTCAGACTTCTTTAAGGACTCTGCTAAGCCTTGATGTCTCCTTCCCCTTCAAGGGAGAACACGAAGCCTCTTCTAAAAGACTTGGGAGACAGCACATCTGCAGCAGTGTCACCTCAATGGCTATTGTCTCACAAATAATAATGCCAGAAGCATTATGGAACTTGGATGAAGGAAGCTGTAATGTC
Organism: Phoebastria nigripes; assembly: GCA_035582835.1. Classification (NCBI taxonomy): domain Eukaryota; kingdom Metazoa; phylum Chordata; class Aves; order Procellariiformes; family Diomedeidae; genus Phoebastria; species Phoebastria nigripes. The sequence continues at coordinate 363,760 of JAYKAV010003024.1, read as the reverse complement.
TGTCTTGAAAAAAATAGATGCAGTGGTTTTCAGCAACTTTGGGAAATGTGTCCTCACATATGAAATTGTCCTCTTTTGCCTCCATTCATGTAGAATATATTGCAGTGAACTCTGCTTAATTGGGGTGCCTGGTCATTCCACCCTCTACGGGATCAGTTGTACCTAATGATAGTGAACAGTAAATGACCATGCTTAATTAGGCCAAAATTAGCATAAATTCCAGATAATGGGGGAAAATGTCTGTAGTTAACAAAAAGGTAAAGTGGAGAAAAATGTTGTAGTTAAAGACCCAAATGACACGTAACTTTGCCTTATTTTGGGGTTCTGTTAAAGCTTCAAGCTCAGAAGAGCTGAGTCAGGATAACAAGCCATTGGAGGAAACCTGGTCTGGGTTTCACATCATAACCAAGCAACAGCCCTATCCATAATTGCACATGATTAGATGTGTTAGGAGGTGAAACGTGGAAAGTGAAAGAGCTTCACATGGAAATTTTTGGGTTTGTTTCAATATAGAACTTACTGGGAAGGTGCAAATATAATCAAAACTAAGAGGAAAAATGAAAACAGTCTGGATCTTTTAGTTGAAGTTCAACCTAGCTGGATTTCTCCTGCAGATTTCAGCTGTCACATCATTGAAGCATACATCTGCAAAAGCATTCACCTCGTTTACACCAATTACAGATAGACCGAGTAGCCAGAGCTGCGGAAACAACTTCAACATAGGAAGTGGTTTCTCTGCTCTTTTGAAAGCAAAATGTGGGTATCAGGAGGAGAGAGATCTTTCTTAAGTTACAAGCCATTTGCAACATGGCAGGAACAAGCACACGGTCAGTTAATGTGGCTTTGCGGGCAAACGGTTAAACTACAGTGATACAGCACTTCGCCTCTCTCTAGACATACTCAGAGTGGAATAGTGGAACCATGCTATTTGTAAAGTCAGAGAGTTGTGCTGGAAAACTGTCTCAATATTGACAAACAATTGTTATTTTGTTTCTGTTGCTTTTTGTCTCTGAGCTCAAGAATCTTATTAGATCATTGGATCTGAGAAGACATGAATTAGAATCCCAGCTGTATTGTAATCTCTTTATGATCTTAGCTACTCAATACAAGATAGATAACTCGTTTTCCTCATCTGCAGCATTTTCTCTGTTGCAAAGTTCTGGGCATAAAGCATAGCCATCATTTGTAAATGCAAGTGATTACCATCCTTTTTCATTGAGACAAATGGCAACAGCCAGATTTTGATTCTCTTTTTTTTTTTTTTTTTTTTCATCTCATCACTATTCAGCAAAATGCTTCAACGTTGATCTCATGCATGTTGTAGAACTGTTTGCATAATAATGATGTCTTAATCGTGTGGTAAAATGTGGCCACAAATGTAGTGGTGATTAAGGTCCCAAACAGACATCTCAAAAAATGATACACGCAGCTAATTCATTCTGCAAAGTACCTTCAGTAAATGAGTGATCCTACTGTTTGAAATCCATGAAGCCTCACTTGGGATAAGGTAAGATTTCAGCTGAGTAAATACTGCAGAGCCCAGTCTATGGCCAGCACCACAGCTACCCTCAGAATGTCCCATTTTAAGCATTTAAGCACAGTTCAGCACAAAAGAATAGTTTATACAGCAGTAGTCTCACTAAAATTAACAACTGATCATATGATGAAGTCTTGTATATTGAAAGTTAAGGTGTTGCAACTGATGTTGCATACATTATCAAACACAATGAAAGAATTTGGAGATTTTTTTATATATATAGTGGTGCAAGGCAGAGTTTAACCTCCCTGAGTTATTGTACCATGTCAAATCTAAGAGTCTGGAACATGGATGAATATGTGTATGCTTATTTCTATTGTTCTCATTGTATACATTGACTATTTATGAACCCGGTAGCCAAGGTCACCTTCATTAAGAGAACCAATTAGAATAGAGTTAACCTAATAAAGATCTTTGACTAATGAACAAAAAAAAAGTTTATTACTAAGCATTAATTAACTTTGCTGTCAAGCAGGCTATGTGTTTCAAGGATGAGTTAATAGGTTTCCAAGCAGCACTTCACATTGACAAAGCTACCCAACTTTCTTAAATAAAAAAAAAAAAAAATAAACAGAAAGGGTGCATAGGATTCTCCACAAAGCCAATAATGGTTGCAAACCAGTTAGTGGTAAAAGCAGCCTACTGAAGACATTCAACTTTACTGAGAGCCATAATACATTACAATTTCCACTGAAATGCTCAGCCCAGCTATCCTGCTCCCAGCAATCTTTAAAGCTATTTATATATTACCCATATTGCTTTATTATTTTACCTTTAAGAGGCGCAGTTTAATGCTTGAGTGCTTTTCAATTTTGCCATTCAGACTGCAGATTAAGTTTATAATGACTAGCTTAATTTTTACAGGCTGTAGCATGTATTTGGTCTAAAAGATACCCCTGGCGATATGAGGCTTTAGACAACTTTGGTGTTTCAATAAAAGTTAGATGCAGTCCAATGCCTTCTTACAGTCATATTGTGGCTGATTATATGACTGCATGTTCTTTCTGGCCATTGCAGTATGTAATTTACAGCATATTTCTTTCTTGGGATTTGAAAAGGTAGAGGTCTCTGAACTGCAGGGTTAGGAACAATTTTGCCCTCTGTTTCTTGTACCACAGACAGATTACAAGTGGATGAAGAGTCTGCATTGAACCCCTTAAAGAATGTGTAGTACTATGGGAAAAGAGCACCCAAAGTGAAAAAAAAGACATGGATATACTTGAAACCCTATTAGTGGAGACTGCTATTCAGGGTCTGGAGTTGACTGGATTTGAAATGGCCATACAGAGACAGGAGACCCGTGGAACAAAACCCCTCATCTCCCTCCTAGACCTTTTCGACTCTTTCGTTTTGAGTAGGATTTATTTTATGTAACTCTGGGAGATTTTAGCTTGCACTGAGGTAGGCACCTTTTAGCTGCATTGCTTACTAGACTCCTCTGAATGTACTGACTAGATCCTCATGGACTATCACAGACCATAGACACCCAGGGTGGGATGCTGTAGCCCACACATAGGTGAATTTTAAGCTTTGCAGGCTACCTTCCTTGTCATCTGCGTGCCACTTGGGAAGAGTAGGTATCTCCTGTAAGACTCCCAGCCAGCTCCACATCGAGGTCTTTGATACTGCAGGGTATCACAGATGATGCTAGGCAGATATCTGAGCAACCCAGTGCTTTTTCACATACCTACAGGTAGATACCTATATTTAGGTGTCTTTTAGTCTCACACAAGACCTACCCTGGGTGTCTTCGGTCCAGGTGTCTCCACCTGAAGCTCCCCCTGTAGTTCATGGGGAGCAGGTCAACAGAGTCAGGGAAGTTTAGGACAGGAATCTTTTGACCAAATGTAGGAGTGACATGAAAAGCCCAGTTCAGGGAGTCTCAAATGACATTTAGGTGTTTATGCAACCAGATCAAGACTGAATAGCTCTAGGTACTCCAGTCTCTCCATTGACCAGCTCTGCACTGACTGTAGAGGGAACCCAGAGTAGCTTGCTCAGAGTTGTCCGCACTGCAGATTCTCCATTCAATCAGTTGAAACTCATCTTGGGTCTCCTACACAGTGTACTGTGAGTGAGTGGGCAGCAGATCGCTGAAACCATAACTGCTCTTTCAACGCAAGGTCAAGGGCAGGGGGAAAGCATTCCTCTTTCTAGGACAGCTGAGCCCTGGCAAATTAGATGTTGCACTCAGAGGTGATGCCCCCATAAACTGGCTCACTCGTATTGCTAGAAGCAATTGGTCCATYTCACAAATTGAAGTAGCTGAGGAATGGCAGTAAGGTCTATTCTCCTGACACACGAGCAGGATAAGGAGGAGGCATTAATGTCTGGTAAGGGGTAGCAAAAAACCTCAGGGATATAAGCACCTTAAAATGACACATTTTGGTGAATGAGAGCGCCAGAAAAACTGGAACAAGGCAGCTGTTTATCACTGCACTTACTTTGCTGTATTGACCCCGTGAAGGAGAGAAAGAACTTAAGAAGTGAACCTAAGCCCTCCAACCATTAAGCCGCAGACTTCCATCTCCACTGCTGGTTGCTAGTTCAGCAGCACCTAAGATACATGCATCCACAATTTTTTTTAAGGAAGAAACTTTGGAGAAGTGCTACTGAACCAGGCATGTCCCAGACCATCCTGAAGGAGAAATTGGACCTCAGTTTAAATGTTACATTTCATCTCAGTTCCATCTCTGAAAAAAACCCAAACCAACCCAAATCTAAACAAAACACCGATGAAACCAAAGATTAGCTGAAGTACCCTTGTTGTCAGGGCTTGAGTATTCACAGTGTGTCTGCAAGGTAAACCTGGTTTTAAGGTTATTCCCAGATCTGTGCAAAGCTGACAGTAGAAGCAAAACTTGTTTCCCCTCGAAGCCTGAAGGACGGAGGCCCTCATTTGCAGCGGTGGTGGTGTCTGAGGTGGGAGGCGTAGGGTGCATTCACCTGTGAGTGAGCCCTGGCTCGGAGGAAATTCAAACTGAAGGAGTTCATTCCCCACACAGGTTAGAAATGTATCTCAGCCTAGAAAGAAAGAGACAAAGTCTGCAGTGACAAAAATCCATTTTGCTAATTCCTTTTAAGCCACTCTCTCACGAAACAAGTATTGCCGATTGCCAAGTACTTACACAATGGGATTCATTACTTCGTTTCTTTAATACAAAGAAAAAAAAATCATCAGGTGAGCAGAACTGTGAAAACCTCTGTATGTTTTTGTTGAATGGACTTAAATGCTTAAGATAAAAAAGAAGTAATTTGATGTCAGATCTAGTACTGGAAAATAGAAAAAGGTCTGTTCAAGAAAGATTTTGGGGAAAAGATTTCATAGAAGAGTGAAAGAGAGAGAAGAAAATACCTTTTTCTTTTACATATATATAAAAAAGGATCACTTCCCACACTCTCTGAGCTTCTCAAACACTCAACTTTTAGTAAAACCCACTGAAAATTATGTAACTTTTTCTCCCTAATGATTTGGATTTCACTAGCTGACAGCTGTTGTTAGTAATAGATGCAATAAAACTACCTGTGCCAAGAAAGTCAGACCCTTATGTTTATTGTAATAAAGCAGAAAGATTTACAATTTGGTGTAAAAAGTTTTTATGGTTCACTACAAATCTTAAATTCAAAGTGTTTCTTAACTTTGAGACAGAAGCAATAAAAGTGAAGAGATGACCTATTATTACTACTTTTCCTCAGCAGATTTCAAAGAACATTCCAAAGGTGGTATCAATTTTAGAGATGGTCAATAATTACCTTTTGGAATGATTTTTCAACGGAAAAAGATCTTTTGTGAAATCATAGTTTTTCTATTCTCCGTGAGGAAAACAGAAATGATGAATCCCCATACACTCACCAGAAAAGCATCTGTGATTTCAGTATTCACACAGAACATGAAATTACATGAGAGCCTTCCAAGCAGTTAGCTGGAAGGTTACAGTAATACCCAGACCTCTGCTCAAATGCTCAGGCAAAACTGATCTCAGAGAGGGCTTGGATCTACACAGTAAAGTTTATTTCTACCACTAGCTTGTTTTATTTACTTTTATATATATATATATAAAAAAATATAATATTCCAAGTCTCTATTACTAGTATAGTTCATTTCTGTAGAAACCTCTTTTGAGGGAGAAATTTAATTTTTGCATGCTTAGAAATAATATATAACATACCAATCTAAAATTTAGAGAAGTTAAGGTACCAGCATGATATGTTCTTTGTAGAAACCTAGCCTGAAAGAAAATGTAGAGCTGTTTACTATTTAAGAAGATGTTTTGTTAACTTTTTAAAATCTACCCTATTTTAGGAAATTGCAAAAGGACATGTGTGCACAAACACAGTGCAAACAAACGCATTGATGCTCCTAGTCGAAAGCCATCAGCTCGGAGAAGTCAGATCTCACAAAACAAAACTGAAAGTCTGAAGCTGTGCAGTTATTCCTGGAGAGATGAAAATACTACACAGTGATGTGGTGTTGTCTGAACAACAGCAGAATTGCTGGTTTGCTCAAACATTACTGCTCCAGACCCGGTCGATTGGATGATTCAAAATGTCACTCTGAGCAGTGAAAGTCCACTGTCAAAGGGAAAACATGAGTGCAGGGTTCAGTTCATGATCATGGAAAATGTTAGAGCTTTGGGGAGGGCTTGCCAGCTCTCTTTATTATTTATTGCCAGATACAATATTGGGCAAGGGCTTAGCCCGAGTATGATGTCTAAACTAAAGCCAGAAAATGGACTGAGTTCAAATTGCACTTATTTGCCTTAGTAAATAAGATAAGTGTATCTCCTCCTGGTGCTTGAGTCATCTCTTTTATAGTGTTGACAACACAACAGGTTTCTGACAAAGAGTTTTCTCTAAAAGCAACCTGGCTGCCACTAGTCTATTCTTCCCATGTGCACATCAGCAATCAGCAGCTAAGTCCTGATAGCAGGCTTTTACTGGAGACAGCAACGAGGAGAGGAATGATACCTTTTCATCTCAGCCTGACTAGGAACCTGCTTGGTTTTATGTATAAAGAAAGCACCACTTCAGACTGGGAAGTCACTAAGCGTGGTCAGATTGAGAAAACATATCAGGGGTATTCTCTAAGTCTAGCTGGAACTTTAAAGTCTTCTAAAAAGGGAGGTATTTTTCTACTGAAAGTAGGTGTATTGCTGCTCCTTTAGTTTATCTTCCATCCCTAAACAGAYCAAGATGATAATCCTGTTTCTCTTTTTCTTCTAGATGTGGGATTTAACAGGACATTTTCCAGCAGCCTTTCTTTGCCATTCACATCATGACCCTGGCCCCAGGAGTCCGGGGGCTCCACAGGGGTGTGGGATGGGACTGGGATAGGCTCTGGCACGTGCTTTATTGCAAGTGGTCATAGCACCAGCGCTTGTAGTGCTGGAATATACTGGATAAAAGCTAGCTTGGGTATGTCTATACTGCCATGAATTATKCTGGGAGAGGATGTGCTGGTTGTCAAGTCTTCATGTAGGGCATAATTGTTGTCCATCACAGGCAGATGGAAAGAACAAAATAACACTCTGCAGAAGAATCTGGGACATGGCATGGGACCTTCCAAAAACACAGAAATGGGAGTTTGAGGAACAAGAGAATGAAAGAGTCTGTGTGGGTGTGAGAAGAGAAGTTGTTGGGGGAGAGATGCTAAACTTGATTTCATGGGCTTGCCAAATAAAATTCCACTGTGCTTTAGGACTCCAGGGCCTCTTGGATCCTTGTGCTAGTGGGCCAGCCCACAAGTGTTAGTCAGGTTTTTTGGGGGAAGTAATGTTGCAGTGACCCTGAAAGCAGTGTGGAATCAGCAGAAAATCAAGGCTTTGTACTGCGGTCACAATTAATGTACTCTCTGCTGCAATCAATTTACACTTAATGATGCATTTAGTGGTAATAAAAGTGGGAAGCTATAAAATATTCTTACTATTGTTATAATTTGCTACCTTTTAGGTGTCAAGGAGAGGTGGGGTCATAATATGTACCATTTTGGGGAAAAAAATCCAAATAGTTGAAAGCCATGAGAAAAGAGAAAGATAATAAGGTTACTGGGAATTATAAGTACTTTTTCTCTGTACCAATCATGAGAGTGCTGAGTTAGGAAAACGGCATTTAGAAAGTTCTTTTTTTAATTAGAAATGCCCTCCTTGCCTCTGTACAGTAGTATTCCCTCCGAGATTTCTGCGCCAACAGGCAAGGCATTTAGGAAGTCATTATAACATACAAATAGACCATGCTAAATTAAATTGATTCATACATCATATGAATATTTTCAGCTGCTTAGTTTTGGCTGACAGCAAGTTCTAATGGACATCTAATCAGCAAAGAAAGTCCAAACATCTGAGAAGTCTGAATCATTGGGGAAGGTATGACTCAAAACTTRATCTTCAAGTGAAGGACACATGACACACCACTTTCCATGGGATGAGGATTTTGTTCAATATACTCCTTCCTGTAGCATGGGACTAAACCAGCCCTGATCCAACCTATGAATCTCCCTGCTGGAGGGTTCAGACAGGAAATTTTGGACATGAGGATTCATTTTTATTCCAAAGTATTAGTCTGTACAGTTCAGGATTGCTAGGACTTTGATTCAGTGGCCCTTGGTTGAGCTGAAAAGCATTTCTGTCATCCTGTATTTTCTTCATGGAGACAGGCAATGTAGATGAGGGCAGCTAAAAATGAAATGTGGTCATCAAGTAATTCGGACATGCAGAGTTGACTCACTTTTCTCTTCCTGCCCTGGAACACCAAAAGACATTAGCTCACTTTTTGGCTGGGTGAAAAGTGAAAYGGAGGACTGAGACAGACTGAAAATATTAGCTTGAGCAGGTGCAGGGAGGGTAGGTGGAAATATCATTCAGCTGTTGAATATTGGTTCACACGGTTTGGATTTTATTTTTGTATTTTCCATAAAAGCTTGGAGTTTGGAGGGGCAAAATGTTTTCAAGGGCCATCAAATTTTGATCGATAAGGAACAGAACAAGCTAAAGTAAATAAAACCACAAGCTTGCCCCAATTCTCTTCCACARCTTAACCCCATCTGAACTAAAATGCTGAGGTTGAAAAATTTCTGTTAATGAGTTTTCTTTTACTGTTTGCCCTTTTGGGCCTCTTTCAGACTTCAAGCTTCTTGCATTACTGTTAAGGAGTTTACACTATTTGGAACAATAAAAAGTGCTGAAATGCCAAAGGAAGGTAAGATAACTAAGACTGTCCATCTTAATCYTGTGCTCCTGGCTAGAAGCTGAGGATGCAGAGAGCAGAACTGTTGGCAGCATGTTTTTATACAATAGGAATGAGAGTTAGATGTGTTTACAGATGCCTCTGTTGTAAAGCAGCCAGAACAGAGAGAATTTCACCTTAGGAAAGCAACAATGAGTCAGGGCTAGTTTTATTTCTGCATCAATTCAATGCAAGAGAGAGAAGGCAGAGTGTGGTGAGTGAGATGAAAACATGATGTGCAGACTATCTCCTGGATTTCAGTGGGATGTGTTTGGGGAAGCTGAGCTTCGTCCTGTGTAGGAGAAATTCTCTCTGCATTTATAATCTAAACAAATCCATTTACTGTGGAGTCTGGAGCACCTTAGGCTCTAGCACTGCTCTCCTGATTGCTGGTCTTTGCTGAAGGGACAAAGAAAGGGGCAGACAGAACCCAGTCCTTCAAGGCCTCTGTACTAATGTCAAGTGCATTCCCTAAATAAAAAAGCATATTCCCTGATTTTGTGATTTTTCTCAAGGAGACTGCATAAAAGAGTGGTAGGAAAATCTAGAAGAAAACAGAAGAGCTCTATTTGGCCCTAACACACATTTTCCCCTGTTGTTTGCATTGAAGTTGYCTTGTCCCTCTCTTCTCTGCCTTTGGCAGGCAGGCAAGAGTTTTCATTTCAAGATGTCAAGAAGGTGTATGGAGAGATGGGCTATATTTATTCATCCCCAGTTATGGGTTACTCATGTTTACATGCTTCTGGATGGCTTGAAGCACATCAATGGCACATTCATGTCTATTTACAAGAGACTATTTAGAGACCTTGTCCTTGCTCCTAACATCCACCTCCTGCTTATTTGTCCCTGAAAAGCAGCACATTGTACCTTCAAAGAAAGAGAGGCACATTTCCTAGAAATACTTGTCTAGATGTTACAAGACGCAGATGAGTTTCTTTTTCCTGTGAGACTGCCTCCATAATCTACTATCCAATATTGTATACTGGGCACCTCAATAAGGTAGGGTGATGATATATTTATAAAGTGACTTTTTTCTGTGAGAAATTGCTGGCATCAAGAAAGCCAGATTCCAAGCGGAATAACAGGATTTCACTTAAGAAACACGTGCTTCAGACACTCCTCACAAACCTAAGAAAATGAGGCAATTTCCCTGGGTGACCTCAACAGGACATACTTGCCCTGGTGGTATCTCAGAACAGGAGAGCACTTAGGTGGGATTGACTCCAGCTGGGGAGGAAAGGTGCGCCTTAAGGCCATCCTGCTGTCCCTTGACATGTTGCCCCTGTGCTGTTGTGTCTTTTTGGGATAGTGCCCTCTTTGTACCACTGCTCCCTTCTCTCTCATCTCCCAGCACCTTGCTGGCTCTGGCTCTTGCCCAGGATACAGTCACATTTAGGTGTAGCACAAGGTCAGGATCTCCTGCAGTAATTAAAGCTCCTTTGGTACTGAATAAAGATATCTTTTCACCTCTTTATTGTCTCTCTACCTCCAGGACAGCTTCATTCTCCAGTCTCACTTTAAGGAGTTCAATTCATTACAAAATAGATGGAATAGGCTGAAAATCAAGCTCTTTTATTCATTTTTTCCTCATGCCACAATTCCTGTCATATGTAATCCAGTGACACAAGAACTAATTCTTTCCTTCTTAGAAGTGTTGTGAAGATAATGAAAGTTTGTTTTCCTTTTATTCCTATCCTCGAATGAGTTGTAAGCAAAACTTCAGAAGTATCCATCCCGTCATGAACATTATCTGTGAAAATTAACTACGTCTCTTCCCCCAGTTCATCAGTAGATGGTGGCAAAGAGTTCTTCCTCATCTGAGTTTCCGACCCCAGGGGCTACACAAATATGACAATAACAACAACTGATAGGTAATATTTTGCCATCTGCTGCACTCCTTAGCTTCAGCTGCTCTGTTCTTGTGTGAATGAACCTGTTGCAACTTCTAGTTGCCTTCCCACATGAAAAGCTTTGTGAGATCACAGTATCATTCGCTGGCATTGTTTCCTTTTTCCAGGTAGTCCTTATCTTCCAAAGGCCTCCAGACCTTATTTCTCTGACTGAATCCAGGGATTGCACCTGTCTGCAACTGTCTAGGTACTTATCTTCTTTTCACCAACTTGCCTTTGTTATTATTTACTCTGCACCTGAGTTATTTAACTATGAGGCATACGGGAGTAGGATGTGCGTGAACTATGTGGCAAAACACAACTAGATCGCAAGTTGCATTACTCTATAATTAGGAAATAAAATGAAAACTATTTGTCTGTACAGGAAAGCAATACAAAAACATACAAAGTCTCTTACATGGAAGATCTTATCAGAGAAATAATTATCTCCTGAAATTACAAGCACCACACTTGAATTCTCAACAACATCTTACAGCACAGACTGGTGTTTCATTATTACAATTTCGTGGTACTCTAAGATCACTAATCTTAAAACCTTTATTTCGGATTAGAATACAGATTGTATTTTTTCATGGCCAAAAATGCATTGCAGTTTTGTATCAGCAATGTGGTAATAATCAGACCAATTTAGCATTTTAAGCTTTACTTGTGGCAGATCACAGCGTGTATCTACAGTCTATCCCTTAGCAACACAGCTTGGGAGACACATAGAGTTGTGGGTGCCTTTAGTATTGGCAAGAATATTGAAAAAACCTGGTCAAAATCTATGGGGTAAACAATAGTGTTGCTCCTAACACTAAATACATTTCCTAGTTCTACCTCCAGTCTGAATTGTAAGCTGACATCTGTGACAAGGAGAAATAGCGAATGCCAGTTTTATTTCCAACGTGGTGTTATTTCTTTTTTTTTTTTTTTTCACCACCACTTCATCAAAATGTCCTTTCAATTGCAATGGGGAAGCACAGCTTCCTCAATCATTCAAAACCAGTCTTGGGAGTGAGAGTTAAAGTCATTTTCTCTCAAAGAGAAATACAAACAGTGTGAGTTGATATATACTGGTATATACCCACCCACAATAATAGCTTTTAAATGCTATTCTTAATGATAACATTTAAATTAATTTTAAATACTTAAGAGAAAGTGAGGCATGTCACTGTGGACAGCTGATAATTGCAGAAAGCTTGACTGCAGAGAGGAAAGCAAAGATGGTGTTCAACTGTACAGGAAACAGGGCAGGAAGTAATACAGAAGATCCAATAAAAGAGAGAGATTCAGGCATGCAATCAAACATCTGCCACAGTGAAAAACCTCAAAGTAGAGATTCAGGATATGGAGATCTGAACGGCTCAGCCCACTTAGTGTGGAGGGGCGGCAGGCAGTAGGGGGGCTTTTATAAAACAATGAATAGTAAAAAGGTCAGTCACACAACAAGGGGACTTTCAATTAAGCTAAAAGGCAATGATTCAATGCTTAGAAAAGAAAACCTGAATAATGTATAATTAACCTGAAACATATTGTCACAACATTTCACCAGTACCCAGCAGCTTAGAGGAATGTAAAAAGAAGCCCAAGTATTAGTTAGGCAGTACAAATGTTAATTGGATGCCTGACATGGCATACATAATGTGCTTAGTCTTTAATTATATGTCCACAGTCTAATTTTTGCACAGGATCCCTGCCTTAAGCATGGAGAAGATGGACGCAGGCAGGGACAGAACAGTGCATGTATGGGTAGTTCAAAACCTACCTGCTGCTTAATGTTTGAGGGTTCGGCTTTGCCACCACAAGGATCTTCTTTTAGTTTATAATGGATGTAGTGCAGCAACACTCGCATTAAACATTTCACATTCAAAGTCCTAGATGTTATACTCTGGGGGAGCATTGGGTCATTGACACCAACACTGTGACTACCAGTGTTGATCAAATGGTAGCTCTTGTACTGGATTTGCTCATAAAGACCCTTCCGTTTTCTGCAGAAAAGGACATGGGGTCTGGGCAGGCAGCAAGCTGAACATGAAGGAGTAGTGTGCCCTTGCAGCAATGAAAGCAAAACAGGCCTTGGGCCACATCTGCAAGCCTGTAGCCAGCAGATCAAGGGAAGTGATCATCCCACTCTACTCAGCATGTGTTAGGACAGACTTGGACCTCTCAGTTCCAGAGAAACCTTGAAGAACTGGAGATGGTCCAGTGGAGTGCCACCAAGATGATTAGATGGTTGGAGAACTTGACATATGAAGAAAGGCTGAAAATTGGTTTGGCTAAAAAAAAGAGAAGAAATTGGTTTTGCTAGGCCTAGAGAAGGAGAGGCTCAGGGGGATCTAATCACGGTCTCCCAATGCCTAAGAGATAGTTGTAAAGATGTATAGGTGCTCTCTACACAGGGATGCAGGTGACAGGACAAGAGGCAGTGGGCACAAGTTGCTTCAGGGGAAATTTTGTTTGGATATAAGAAAAAAATGCTTCACTGCGAGAGCAGTTAAGCATTGGAATACATTGTCCAGAGAAGTGGGGAGGATATTGAAGACCTGGCGTGACAAGGCCCTGGATAACCTAATCTAAGGTCCTGCTTAGAAGGTTCATCCAGATAATCTCCCCTTTTAAATGAGATTTTTCTATAATTCAGTCTCTTTCACTGCCCTGTCCTAGAGGAGACAGAACAGCTTCATGCTCAGCTTCCCCCATGTTTCATGCATGAGGGAAGAGCCACACTGTTTGAGAATGCTTCTGGAAAGAGTTAGGGAGAAGAGATACAAGAGGAAAGTGTCATTTACAGCCTCCAGTCTCCCACCTGATACAATGGACAAGCCTGACCTAAGGGATTTTCCTGTCTCTGCTGCCTAAATGTCCTGAAAAATATTCCCTGTCTCCTGCTGTGACCTTCACTATGGCAGTGGCTGTCAAGTGATTGCCCTAATAAGCATAGCCATCTCTCCAAATGGAAGAATATGTTGAACCGTGTAAAATAAACATAATTCCAAGCCCATATCTTCCAGCAGCAGCGTATTACATTGTCTCTTAACATAATGGATTTGTTAGTATCGCCTCGGTTTGAAAAGTACAGCAGGCACTGCTAAGGTGAATTATGAGAGGTTAACAATGAAAAGTAAGCATTGCATACTGAGCTGATGACTCATACAGAGCCATTCAAGAGATGCACGTATTAAAAACAGCTGGAAAATATCAGACAACATAAAAAATACACCATCGCTTTCCTAACCTCTGATGCTGTAAATAAACTTGGAAATTTAGTACTGATTATATCTAACTTTAGAGGCAATGGTGGAAAATACTGCACCACAACAGTTACAGTGTGGCTTTTGATTTATTTCACTGACAACCATCAGGCCCTTCAATGCCTCGATCACAAATAAGCACAGGAGAGGACAGATACGCAAACTGCAATACAATTGATTTATATGGAGTGGGAAAGAACTCCATGTGTGTGTGTGGTCATATCCCCATGCTGGTTGATACACACTTTTCTAAAACTATTTCTGTGCCTGATTTGTAAGGCATACAGTGGGTTTCTGATCTGTCAGCACCTGCAATGCTGGCTTAGCTTTAAAAACACACCCATGTCCCTGGACCGTCCATGAAGTTCACAGGAGAATTGGAGATGAACAGAATGTATGTTCCTTGTGCTCTGTCTCCTTATGTGTCTCCTCTCCACACATTACACTATGAATTGAAAAATGGGAGGAGAACAGTTTAACAAGCATTCATTTGATTTGAAAGGTAAAATGTCAATATATTCCTGCTTCAAATATGTCTCTAAAATGAGAGTTGAAACTTGAGAATGACAAGTCGTTAGAAAAGGTCCCAATTAATCTTTAAGAAATGCCAATTGGCTAGATATAAAATTAAATGTAATAAAAAAAAATAAAAATCAGCTTTGAGAGCAAATAATTTTTATTGATTAGGATTGTATTGTATCCACAGCTATTCAATTCTGATACACAATGCCAAATAAAGAATCTAAGGCTCAGTTACTGATTCTGTAGTCAGAGACCAACTTCAAAGCAGTAGGGCAAGAATAAATTTCCCCATGTACAGGTGGGAATGTATGCAGCTTTTGTGACTCACCCAAAGTCATGGAGGGAATCATCTGAAGAGCTAGGACTGCAACGCAAGAACTTCTGGCTCCCAGGCCCACCCTTGGACCACATGCAGATTTACTTTGGATGAAGTTTGAGGGCTCTTATGGACACTTGAGGTATGCAGTTTATCAGGTTATAAAGTCACAGAAGTACATCTCTGAGTTTTCCCTGCTTATGTTCAGCAGAAACAAGACGTGCATCCCTGAATTAAACAAACACAGGGTGAGAATATGGAATACATATTGCCCAGAGTGACTAGTAATGTAGGTGTTTGGTCCCAGAGATATTACTGGATAGAGAAGTATGTCCATGGCATGAATGAACTGCACCAGGTTGCTAAAAAAACCCAAGCAAACAAATAACAACACCTCCCACCCTCCAAATCCAAGAGCCCCCAGACCCCAAACCATGAAATGTATATTAAAGTACATTCGACAGTCATTTTCTTTTCCTAGTTACTTGTCATTTCTTGTGATTCAATGCACAGAGATAATGCTGTAAATCTTACTTTCCTTTGTCAATTGTAGTAGTTCTCCTTTGGGGATCTTTCCATTGGCATACCATTCTTTATTATTTTCTGTCCTTAAGCATCTTTTGAACCTACAAGTATTCTTCTAGACTTGTCTATTTTGCTCCCTTCTTACTTTGTTCCAAACTGCTTCAAATTTACTCAAAGCCCTCCCAAAGCTGGATCAGCACTTTCACATTCAAAGGAGAATCACACATGATGGCTACTCCTATACCAACAAATAAAATCAGGTGGATACAATACAGTGTTCATGAAACCAAATGGACCACTATGGTTCACTTCTATAAAGATATATTCTCCTTTCCTCCCCCTCCAAATAGCAGAAGAAATTCAATAGAAAGGACTTGTATAAGGAGCCATTAGTTGGTCTTCCTTTCTTGCAGTTATCACAACTTTTCCCCTGCCACAAGCTTATTCACCTGCCACCATCCTGTGCTGCTGTCTTTCCTATGTTGGTGGGTGGGCACTTCCACTATAGACTAGGGAAAATCATTCGATGGAAGGCAATAAGGCATTTCCATACTATCATGTTGCCCACCTATGACCAAGGAAGCCCTTTCAGACATTGCAAACAATGGAAAACTTCAATCATATGAAAAACTCCACTGAAGCCAACTCATGAGACTGCTGATCTGCTGGTGTGCCATGAAGTACACTCCAGGACTTCATTATTATAACTTAAATCCAGTCTCTATTTACTGACAGATATGCTGTCTCAGCTCCTTTCCTCTCCATTATTCTCAGTCAACATAATGGAGCTATCTGGGGTTTGGGCATCGCTTCTCTTTCATTTCAGATCCCTTTTTCTTCTCCTCAACCCATGTACGTTAGTCTGCGGTTTAGAACACAACTGGCATTCAACAAAAATATGACTTTTTTATGTGTGCAAATATTCATGCCATATAAAGTTAGTAAAATGAGAGTACAGAAGCATGAAATCACCCAAAATGTTAACTGGGAAACATGAGGATTAAAGAATATATTAGTGAAGTGCATGGGCAAACTTGCCTGTTGATGAAAACCAACATGGGACAGGTAAAGAACACATGGAGGTGCCAGGACCTCCTTGCTTAATGTTTGCCCTGAAGCTTTTACATGAGGGGTGATTCTTTTCAGCCTCCTACACTGTTGAATCATTCACACACACACAAAACAACGTAGCATTATTTGGATTACCGCTCTGCCTGGAGGTCCCAAATGAGGCTGGAAACCATCACATTAGTTATGCATTATGAGACTCAGGCTCTGCGCAGCCGTGAATGGTTTACTGTGTGAACAGGGAATGTGAAAGGTAGCA
The DNA here is from genome assembly GCA_035582835.1 of Phoebastria nigripes. Taxonomy (NCBI): domain Eukaryota; kingdom Metazoa; phylum Chordata; class Aves; order Procellariiformes; family Diomedeidae; genus Phoebastria; species Phoebastria nigripes. Next base: position 347,169 of record JAYKAV010003024.1, on the reverse strand, counting down.
TTGTCACTTTTATTGACACATAGGGATAACAGGCACACAGTATTGATTTCCTGAGGAGTCTGTACTGCTCCTGCCCATTATCACATATGCAGAGTCATCCCCTGAAACTCAATCATCCCTCTTAATCTACTACCTTAATCAGCCATCTTCTCAGAGCAGGGTGGTGGACACTTCATCTCACTTTGTACAGGTGTAAATCTGTCCACGTGTTAACTATGTTTGGGTTCAGTTTGACTCAGGGGTGTATGCACTTGAACAAAACCATAACTCCATGTTAATCTCACTTCAGGACCAATGACCTAGATTTTCTAGGGTTGGCTGTTAATCTTCATTCTCATCTGAAGCCTCRTTTCAGAACAAAAGAAAAAAGGAAAAAAAAAAAAAGCTAATCTAGTCTCCTTAAAATGTTTTAAGATTTTTTAAACTGAATATGTGACAACAGTAACTCAGCATTACTCAGTATTACTATTCACTTTGAAAAAATGTAAGCCTGTGGCTCAGCAGCTGACGCTCAGCAGAGTCTGTTAATGAGGCTGGTCAGCATCCCTCAACACTCCTTTTTATTTTACATAACCAGTCCCTAATGGAACATCTGCCATTTTAGACTAAAGTGGGAACTTCAAAGAGCCTGAGTGTATGCAAGGCTGAAGACTTAAGCCTAGATGTCCCGTCAGACTCTAGTTCAGCAGTATCCAGAGTGGGTCTGTGTTAGAGCTTGGTCCTGACAGGACCTATGTACAGGTTTTAGCGTGTGCATACATCTGGATTTTCAGCAAGGCACCCGCTTTACCACTTTACCAGATCTGCTGAGTTCCTGATACATGTTGGGATGAGCCCTGGGCATGCACCATCCCCTCAGGTGTGATTAACAGAGGCATGGCCTTGGTGGATGCTCACAGACAATACAGGACAKACAGCAGCACGCTGGGGTGCACGGCGAGCATTGGGAGTAGGGAAACAAATCATTCCTATTACTCAACAGGATGAAAGAAATAGGCAAATTTACAAAAAAGCTGTGCCTGATATGCTCTGAAAGCAAACGTAAATCCCACTTAATTTGCACTTGTACTTGCAATCCATACGTGAGGCAAGAATTCCTATAAACTAGGGTATTTCAGTGTGAACAGAAGCAGAATCTGTCTCTTCATGTCTACGGTTGACTGGGTGGTTCTGTTTTTCTGTGCGCCACAAAATGACTGTGTAAATCCACTTTTGAACTGAAAGCTGAGACATGAAGTTCACGTGCTACATGCTTGCTTGCCAAAGTGCAGGCAGCCTCTTGCTAAGTAATCTTTCCCAGGTAGCAGAATTTTTATGGTTCTTTAATGCTTCATCAGGTGTTAATCATAACGTTTTATTGTCTGAATAACAAGCTTATCTCAAGAAATTTTTGATTCACATCCAAAATTCTGTTCCCAGAGTAGACAATACACTTTGATAGCAGTGACCACATTTCACCCTGTGCCCACTGAATTGCCAGACTCACGGATTGGATAAGAAATGCGTTTGTTAGTTGCTGCCTTTGATATTACTGAAGCACCTACMTTTTATTTCCCAGGATACTGCTGCTGAAGAAATCAGCAATGCCAGAAAGGAATACTCTATTTCCTCCCCCTCATTCTTGTGTAAAAATGTAGCTTGATTAAGGTTAAAGATAGCAATGGGGTGTGTKGGGGGTGAAAATCAATGCCTCGATCATGTGATCCAGAACTGGACCAAGGCAGAAAGCTTTGTATTCACGGTAACGTGGGCAGATTTGTCTTTCCTCTGTTCCATAAGAAAGGGAACAAAGTATGTTCTCTCCTTCCACATGATGAGGGAGACTCTCAGTTGGTATTTTCAGTCCAGACCCTCTGTGAATATTTTCAACAGATCTCCTAAGTGACTTAGAAACTGAGACCTCATTTTCAGAGCAGTTTCCTGAGCACCTGTCTTCTAAGTACTTGCTCCTTCTGAAAATGGGACTTAGGCTCCTAAAACACAGGGTTAGTTCTAAAAACTTTGCTCCCTCTCCATTATGCTTTTACAACATTCAGCTGGTGAAGCACCACTCCCTGAAATGTTCCAGTCCCAGGTTTCCATTTGTCACTGGAAGAGGTGTTGTTTCACACTGTATAAGGTCATAATGAATTATTCTGTCAAAAAGTCTTTAAGGTAGATATTCTTGTCTGTGTTTTTACCTGTAAAATAAACATAATCTTATAACGGTACGCTTTAGTCAATGCTCTTCAGACAAAAACCAACCATCCCTTTCATCCCTCCAATGGCAAATTTAGCCTTTATTTTTCACCTTTTGATCTCAGAATGTTTTATGAAGGAAATAAGAACAGTGAGTGCCTAGCCCCAAAACCGTTGCAACATCATCTTTGTGGGCTTGAGTTCAAAGCCTCACTGTTAATATGCCCTTTTCACACGTGGATCATACTGCAGCACACAAGGGCGGATGCCAAGATGTTCATCTGGTGACTGTGGGGCCACTGGCTGGGAAGGTGCTCCAAGGAGAAGTCACAGTAAGGTTTGGAGGATGTTGCAGCCAAGTATGTGGAGTGGCTGCTCCACGACTGAACCTCCCCGGGCCACAGAGACAGCTCATGGCTAAAGGTCTGGGAGCCCCAAAGGGTACTTCATGGTTTCGGAAAGCAATGCCACACATGGGCTTCTGCCTTAGTCATGTCAGGAGCATGGCCACCCCCTGGGACACAGCCTGAGCCATTGCCTGCTGTATTCTTCCATATATCATGGGTAGAAAAAAATCCTTCATCTTGTGAAAGGTGGATGAGAGAGGTGATGAGAGTAGGGGGAACTCATTCTCACCCTATGCACCTGCTGCATTGACTTGCCTTTTATATGGAAAAAGTCATGTTAAGCACAAGGCTGATGCCATGGCATTACAGATGGAGGGGTGTGGGGTGGTGCACCACTGCCAAACTCAGAAAGAACTTTGGAGGACTCTGCGGCTCAGAAAAAAAGTCTCCAGCAGCTTTGAAATTGTGGATGTACAAGACACTTCTCTCAAGTCCTTTAGCTGGCACATTGAACACAACAGATGTCAATGCAGCATGTCCAGGAGTTGCTGTTCTGGGCCAGGTGACACTCTGTGATCACACTGTGGTTCTGCTGAACCTACATGGAGATTTAGGGTAACTGCCCAGAGAAGAAAAAGTTGTCTAGTTTAACCCAGTTTAATATAATTCACATCAATTCTGCAGCAACCTCAGCTTCTGACCCCTGTGTTAGCAGAATTTTTAGATGGAAGTGGAGTGCTAAGCTCACTGCAGTCCGTCAGATATTTTTCAAGTGACTTGCCAAATATCTGATCTCATCAAAGGCATTTGTACAAGGTACACCCTGAAACTGAGATAGCATCCAGGGCCTCCAGCCAGGGTGTCTTGTGGGCTTTCAGAGCTTGAAGAGAATCTGGTCCTGTCACGCAGGCAGAGGTATGAAGAGACAGGCTACAGGAGACCAAAGAGACTGTTTATACTTTAACCTTAGTTTTTCCTGCCAGGGTTTGGGAATTGTTTTTTCTTTCTGCTTATACTGTTCTGACAGAAACTGGATAGCTGCAGCACATCAACCCTTACAGGTTTTTTTCTTTAAGCCATGGTCACGTATTAAGAAATGTGTGTTTTCATGGATGCCTCCCCTGTCGTTATGCAGACTACCTTTCCATCTGTTTGCAATCTCAAATCATTGCAGTGGCAGCAAAGCCGTGGGAACAGCTGCCTTTCGAAATCCGCAAAGTCCCATCATTATTCTGCACTTAATCTTGGCTAAAGAACTTACCTGACTGTGTTACAGGTTAACTTCAAGGGCAAAGCTTTTCACCATCCGTGGCAAATAAAAAAATGGTGTTTTCTCTCCTTATCAATCTTGTCTTACCTGGCTGCTATCTCTTCAACTTCTGTTACTTCTCAGTTTTGCTGCCCCATATGACTTCTCATTTTGCCTGTGCAATTACAGCAGTGCAACCATATGGTTCGGTCCTCTAAGGAGACAGCTCCTTTACACCACCACCCTTGCAGCAGCTTGTGTCTTTGTATCAGCAAAGATGGCTATATTGCCTGGAAGCAAGATTAGATTGACTAATGGTGAAGATATTAATGACCTGTCAATGAACTCATTATAAAAGCTATATTACTATTCCTAAGTGTAATGGTAAGGGCAGTTCACAAAAAAAAAAAAAAAAAAAAAAAAAACTCTCTTTGAAAAAAAAAAAAAAATTGAAAAATATTTTTTATAGCTGTTTATTGGAGAATTTCTTCTATTTTTCTTGTTTTTTCTTTTCCTTTTCTCTTTTCTTTTGCAACATAATTTCTAACAATTTATGAATGCTCAATAGCTTTGTCTTTCATTAACTTCTCTAGTGTTTCCTTGAGCGTATGGAAACCCTGTCATSTGCTACATCTTGCAGAAGGAGGTCCATAGATTGACTACAAGCGGTGTGAAAAAAAAACACTTTTTGTTTCTTCTCAGTCTCCTTCCCTTTGGTTTAATTCGATGTCAGTAGTTCTTTTACTGAAAGAGGTTGTAATTAATCTATCCTACCAAATCTCTCCATGCCAACAACAATTTTTACAGACCTCAGCTCTATCTCCCCTTCTTTTTCCCTCACCCTGCAGTTATCCTAAGTTGTCTCTTGTCCAGACTGAAGATTTTCGGCTTAGTCACTCCTGGTACAGCAGCAGTTTCTCACATCGAATGCACCTGAGATGCTTCTTTGAATCTTTTCCAGCCTTATAGATAATCCTTACAAGATGGGAATACCAGAACTGTGCATAGCATTTGAAGTGTGGGCAAAATAAGGATTTACACAGTAGCATAGTAATATTCTTTCCTTCGTTCTCTATCCCTTTTCTAATAATTGCTAACATTTCACTTGCTTTCTTGACAGCTGAAGTGCACCGAGCTGATTTTTCACCATACTGTCACAACCCCAAGTTCTCACACCTGAAAGGTATTTGTCAGCTCAGAGTCTGTCATGTTATACACACAAGTTGGATTGATTTCTCTCTCGTGTCACTTTGTATTTACCTCCACTGAGTTTCACCTGCCAGTCACCAAGTTCTGTGAGAGCTACACAGGGGACATAGCACAGGACTTTTCCTTTACTACCCCAAATATCTTAGTATTATCACCAAATTTTGTTAGTTCATTACCTTTCCCAAACTGTAAGAATATGGCCTAATATGGGTAGAGGAGAGAGCGCATGAAGCAGACAAAATGCAAGGAGAAGAACAGTTCAGAGAAGCCCCCGCAGCCCTTCCCTCTGAACCAGAAGCCTCCCAGCACTCCTCTCATGATGGCCTTGAAGCTGTCCATCTTGTATTTCATTGCAAGGGAAAAAAAGTAACCATTGCCTGAGACTCTCAGCAATTAGAAAATTGACTCCAGTGACAACAGATCTCAAAGGCAATGAGTAATTTGGTCCATACATGGGTGCAGGGACAAGGGAGGGAGAAGAGGACACCACAAAGAGTTCAGTCTTTTCCACCTGCTGAAAGAGACTGGCCACTTCCAGTGGTGTCCAGTGGATTTCCAGCATTATCCAGGAAGAGCCACCAAACACACCCGTATTTGGTTTTCCTCAGAGAAGGACCTATTCATGGTATTTTCAGATCCAGAAAGGATTTTTGCAGGTAGTCTAGAGCAAGTTTAATTGCTCAGGCTTCCTTCCCTCAAATATACAGATGCCCAAACCACAGTTTTTCCCTACAGCATTGTCCTAATGCCTTTAACTCCCTATGTGCCCGCAGGGTGAGGAAGTGCTATACTCCAATTTACAGACAGGAGATAAGACAGGAGAGGTTCAGGGCCAAGGTCAGGCCAGGGATGGAAGAGGTGCTCACATCATTGTCTCCAAAATCCTTAACTACTCATCAAGTACTAGGCCATTTTCCCTCTCTGGTAATGACTTCCCTCCAGTAACTTTGTGGATACTCTGAAAGAAATCAGTCTCCGGGGTCAATGATTTAGTATCTTTCTCTCATGCTTAACAAACAGGAGAGAAACCCACCTTCAGACACTTTGTCTGGTTTAAAGAACAGTGAGTCCAAGGTGAGAGAGGAGCTTAAATCTTCTGAACCAGTCCCACCTCAATCCTGTTCTTCGTTCACTTCTGTTCCCACATCTGACCCTTCACTCAATGTCCTGACAAACCTATAGTCTTGTTACTCTGGTAAAACTAAATTCTTGCTGCTAAATATAACTAGGAATAATACCACATATGCTGTATGCCTAAAAGCCAGCTGAAATATTGATCAACAACAACAACAACAAAAAATCACAAAGAAATTACTTAGCTACCTAACCTCTGCTTAGAAAAAGCTCTAGTTCCCAGCAACGCTCTGCATGGCTACATGCAAATAACTGCTCTGCCAAAAGAGCATTTTGAAAGCTGCTACGTCAAGCATTCAGAAGTTAAGAAAGTATAGTTCAGGTTGTCTTACCCTGGCTTCTTTCTGCAAATACAGTCTGTAATTACACAGTCACGTACATATACTTTACACAAAAACTATTTTATGGTTGCAAGAGAACTGTCTTGGAGTCTCTGCAGTGAGGAACTTGACGTGTCTGTGAAAGGGAATATACAAACTGAAACAGCCATAATATTGTTGGCCACATGAACAACAGAAACAGAAAATTCCCGTCCCTTAATACTGGATATGCACTTGATTAAAGGTCTGTATTTCAGTATCTTTTTGGGAGTGGGACCAGGGACTTGCTCTAAAAATCCTTGCTCTCCCCCATCATGACAGGGACCATAATGGGATGATTAAGGTTATTATAGTAGCCCCTATACAACAAACATGACAGCTTTCTTAGCACCAGGATCACTGCAATTTTTACACTGCTTCTTCAAAGTACCCTCCTAGGGCTGAATTAGGGCTGTTGAGATAACTAAACCACACAATTCTGTTTCCAAACTGTGTTTATTTTAGGTTTAATTATGACTCTGCATTCCTTTTTGATTTTCAATACTTGTTTATTAGGTAATTGCAATTGTTCCAGAATATCTGCAGTTATTAAAGTGTACTCCCAAAATTTAATTCTAACTTAATGTCATTTTTAATGTAGAGACTTCTTTTATTTTTAATAGTTAAACCTTTATACATGAGCAATATAAAAAGACACTTTGGAAAAAGAAACCTCAAGACAAATTTGCCTTTAGGTGCCACAACCATAAAGAAACATCACCATACAAATTACCCAAGGATTCAAAGGTATGGAGTACTGCCTTTGCATCTTTGTGAGTTTAAGCTTAACTTTGGAGACTTTGGATTTGCAGATATGCTCAGGCTGAGTCACTGTATTCTGGAAAAGCTGATGCAGATCTGTTTTCCTCTTAAAACCAGTTCCTATCAATTTTCTCTGACTCCTACTCAATGGAGGGCTTGTCAAAACGCCAGACACACAGAGAAACTCCTCTCTTTTCCATCCCCCGCCTCACATTGACCTTTCTATCCCTCTCTTATCAGCCTCTTCCTCCTCCCCTCCATATTCCTTTTGTCTTCTCAGCATCTCTGGAGATTCCTCTTTCTTGGCTTCTTTCGTGAATAGACTTGTTGAGAAAGCGATTTGGTGAGAAATGTGTTTTGTTTTTCTAATGGGATTAATGGCCAGGTTTTGATCTTTTTTGTCTGCATTTGAACATTTCTTCCCTAGAAGTGGCTGACAATTTACTTTCTCTTGCAGGATACCCTCACATAAAGTGATGTTTGTTCAAAATGCCAGTCTATTCTGCTCTCAAAGGGAGTCAGACCACCTCTGCCCTTAGCGAAGATGTCCTTTGCCAAAAATGCTACCGGCTTTCATCTGCAGAGGAAACATTATGTGGTTGAATAAACTGTTATCATAATCATTGTGTCTTTTTTTATTATGCACATTCAGAAAGAGAATGAATTTCCCCAGGAAGTTTAGTTTTTATTTTCTAAAAGATTACGTTTTGAAGCTAAAATGGCATAGTTGTCTCTTATGSCAATATCTATTTATTTAAGAAGATTAGCTTTGTATATATATATTTGTATATATCTCCAGGTATTTTAAATAATTGGATAAGCCAGTTGTCGTGGTTTAACCCCAGCCAGCAACTAAGCACCACACAGCCGCTCGCTTACTCCCCCACAGTGGGATGGGGGAGAGAATCAGAAGAGTAAAAGTGAGAAAACTCATGGGTTGAGATAAAGACAGTTTAATAGGTAAAGCAGAAGCCGTGCATGCAAGCAAAGCAAAACAAGGAATTCATTCACTGCTTCCCATCGGCAGGCAGGTGTTCAGCCATCTCCAGGAAAGCAGGGCTCCATCACGCGTAACAGTTACTTGGSAAGACAAACGCCATCACTCCAAATGTCCCCCCTTCCTTCTTCTTCCCCCAGCTTTATATACCGAGCATGATGTCACATGGTATGGAATACCCCATTGGCCAGTTTGCGTCAGCTGTCCTGGCTATGCTCCCTCCCAGCTTCTTGTGCACCTGGCAGAGCATGGGAAGCTGAAAAGTCCTTGACTAGTAGACTACTTAGCAACAACTAAACATCAGTGTGTTATCAACATTCTTCTCATACTAAATCCAAAACACAGCACTATACCAACTACTAGGAAAAAAATTAACTCTATCCCAGCTGAAACCAGGACACCAGTACATTGAAGTTTCTAGTTCAGTTGGTTGCCAACTGCATGGGGATCCCCTCTCTTCTTTTTTTTTCCTATGTCCTTGTGTATGTCCCTGTAAAAATGACTTCATTTCTCCAATCCCAGGTGGGTTTTGTTTGGCTTTTTGTTTTTTGTTGTTGTTTTTTTTTTTTTTTTCGGGGGGGGGATGTCCTGTTTAGGAAAGGGAGCCATGGAAATACTCACATTTCTGTACTTTATGAGACCTTTGTGTGAAGCGTTGTGAAAGCTTTGAACTTTTCTGGGACAACTGACCCATTTAAGAATGCTATTACAGCTTATTAAAGGAATGTGGGATCTTTGTGTGTTTGCAGAGATTTCCACTTTATCTGGTACAGCTTGTATGAGTTTACTTCCTTCTGGGCATCTGGAAGGCAATGTCCAGGCTTTCACAGCCTTTTCAGCTAATAGGACTATAGTGAGATAGACAAAGGAAATCTTGTTTTTCAAGATATTTAAGAGGCAGTCCAACATAGACTAAACATTCCCTCTCTCTCTCACACACTGCTTTGTTCAGATTTCAAGTTAAATTCCATTTTACTGAACTATATTACTGAATCCAGCAGGGACAGTCAAGAATTTTTCTTTGGCTATGTCTAGTCCACAAGTCTCTAGAGGCATAGACATTTATGGAAGCAAAGAATTTCCTTGGACTGCTGCATCTTGATACGTGGATTCTGACATTTGTGCAACCCTGTTGTAAATCATCTTTTTTCCTTACACATAGGTAACTAGTTTTAGCCCTACCTGCCAGGGAATCCACACAAAATTTTATTGTAAAAATAAAATTTCTTGACTTCAGCAAAAGTCACCCTTTTCTCTTGTCACAGTGGCATTACAATACAAGAAGGAGAAACATGACTGTCTCACTGCACAGACTGTAGAGGCCAGTGCACCATTGCACACTGAGAGCCCGTGTGGTAACACCTCAACATCTCCGTGGCCCAGCATAAATTTTAGGTTGACTGTTTTTCAGTGGAGACATAAAGGTTGTCCTGCTTGTTATCTGTCTCCTGGTAAACTAAGGTAGGATTTCTGTTGCCTAATTTTATCTGTCTAAAAGCAAATTTTGTAATCTAGATTAATCTAATCTTGTCCAGACTCACTTTGGAGTCAATGGGAAACAAGACCAGTTGAAAGCACAGTTCACCGCACCTTAAGGTTGATTTTGGATAAGAGGGTAATTGGTCCTCTCTGATCTTGACTCTCTTCTTTGGCATTAGCTATGGAGGGAACCTAAACAAATAACCCACACGAGGCTTTGTGTGTCCTTCCATGAATCTTTATGACATTAGTAATACCACAAAGCTTGTGGGGCACTGCACAAAATAAGGATGCTGGAAGGAGAATTTTCAAAAATACTCATTTAACATAGGAACATACATTTTAATGGCACCTTTGAAGGTCCTGTCCTCCTCCTTTTCCCAGGAGAATTTGGTCTAAAACTCTGATTCTGCAAATGCAGAATATGCTTAGCTTTACACACCAGATTCCTGAGGCACTCTGGATGAGTAGCACAGAGCAAAACTGACCCTTCTCTTTCTCTCCTGCAGTTCAGAGAAATCAATAAGATTAGTCAGATGCATGGACTTAAAGTGCTTGCATAAGGGTTCCGCAAGACTGGGTGTAAGCAAAGAAATAAAATCAAGGTGCAGGTCCCAATGAGACAAGCACAAAGCATGAGAGCATGAAATCAGGAGAAACAGCTATAAAGTTTTGCTCTGCCCCTTGGATGTTTGAGGTATCATAGGACAGCCCGCCTGAGAGCTGCTGCTCTGGATGGATGCTGGTCACTCATAGCTCCTGTGACACATCTGTGAGCACCATGAAGCTGTCTCAGAAATCTGAGATGTTTTCTTCAGACGGACTAAATGCTAAAGCAACTATACACCTTCTTTGTGTTGTGGTTTTGAGTCCTTTGAAGGATTATGAACCTACCACGTTGACATACCTGGTTGTCCAGAAATGGTGGATCAGATGGCTGCATTTAGGGAACTGTTGTGGTTTAACCCAGCAGGCAGCCAAACACCGCACAGCCGCTCGTTCACTCCCCCCAGGTGGGATGGGGGAGAGAATCAGAAGAGTAAAAGTGAGAAAACTCATGGGTTGAGATAAAGACAGTTTAATAGGGAAAGCAAAAGCCATGCACGCAAGCAAAGCAAAACAAGGAATTCACTCACCACTTCCCATCGTCAGGCAGGTGTTCAGCCATCACCAGGAAAGCAGGGCTCCATCACGCGTAATGGTTACTTGGGAAGACAAACGCCATCACTCCGAACGTCCCCCCCTTCCTTCTTCTTCCCCCAGCTTTACATACCGAGCATGATGTCACATGGTATGGAATACCCCGTTGGCCAGTTAGGTCAGCCATCTTGGCTATGCTCCCTCCCAACTTCTTGTGCACCTGGCAGAGCATGGGAAGCTGAAAAGTCCTTGACTAGTGCAAGCACTACTTAGCAACAACTAAACATCAGTGTGTTATCAACATTTTTCTCATACTAAATCCAAAACATAGCACTATACCAACTACTAGGAAGAAAAATAACTCTATCCCAGCCAAAACCAGCACAGGAATAAAAGAGAAAAGTGATTCTCTGGAGACATCTGGAAGGCTAAGCAAGAAGTCCTCCAGGAATAAACTGGAGGAACAGTCAGCCCCAGAGGGGCACTTGTTCCTCCCTTTCTGTTCCTTTCCACCCCTTGCCACCTGAGACTTCTGCTGGATAAAAAAAATGCAAAACTCAGGAAAGGAAAAGTTGGATCTCAAGGCTGTGTCCATGTGAGGCTGAGCTATTGTCCAGCTGTAAACACACTCCATGGGTGATTTTGACTCGTTCCAGGCTCTCTCTCAGGTGCTGGTTCAGGAGTAGGCAGGGATGCCACAGGGCAGCGACAAGGTGCCTCAGTTTGGGAGAAGAAGAAGGTTTAGCTCTTTGGGCAAGAGCTGTGTTGTGTCCCTTACCCACAGGGCCATAAACCAGGCCACAGCTTGTATTCATGAGCGCAGACACACCATTTCCAAATACTCTGTGTGTGTGTGTGTGTCTACGTGCACCTGCTGCACCAAGAGCAGGCAAGGTGATTTCTCACATGTCAAGCTGACCCAGGACAACCAACAAACCTGACTTATGCAGCTTGAAAACAGGTCTCTGACCACATAAGAGACTGTATTACCCATCAGAGCAAATGGGCCCTAGAAGAAAGTGAGGCTTTCTGCACAGATATAGATACAATGTGATGCTCTGCTCAAACTCTGCTACAAATGTCACAGATGAACTAATAATATTTTTTTCTTCTTCTTAATAATCTCTTCATTGCTCAATTTGTTAAATCTCAATGATGTCTGCTGCTGCTAGCAAACTTAAGACCATGAGAGACACTGTATCAGATTAAAAAACAAAGATCCATTTTCCCCACCATCTTGCTTCCAGCAGCTGCTAACAGTAAATATCTATAGAGAATATAAGGAAAGGTCATAGGAGCACTGCAAACACAGTGTGTCTCTCCCAGAATACTCTCCCAACCTCCACTCACCCCAGTGAGAATTAATAGAGATCAGGAGTTTGGTAACAGCTCTAACAGTTGAGACATGGTGTATTAGATTAAATTTTGACAGAAGTATGTTAAAAATAACTAAGCAGAATGTCTTAATTTTCAGGTTTTAAATGTAGTTAATTTCAGATGTTGCATTTAGGGTTTTTTTCATTTCACTTGTATTTTACTTTTGTCGTTTCGATATCTCAGCTGCATTAGTCATTATTGATTCAGAAACTGACAATCCATTAGAGTCTGAGTAGTAATGATGAAACAGTAGCGATATCTTATATTTTTATTGCTTAAAACTACATTTATTATCACATAATATATTTACAATAACTTATTTTTAAAATAATATAGAGCTAGGTAAAAATGAAAAGMAAGCTGAAATTCAAACTAAATACATTGACTTAAAGAGTTTTTAAATTAATTTTAAAGGAAGTGTAACAAATTGTTTCCATGAAAGAAAAAAGAAAAAGTTAAACTGTTGGCATTTACCACAGAGAAGAGGCAAAGCCTTTCTCCTCACATTAAAATAAAATGGTCACGTTTAACAAGCACTTCAGATTGAATGATTGCTTTGATTTTTGCAGAAAATAATTTGGAGTTAAATGTTCTGAGTTTGCTTTGACCTGAACAGGGCTGAAATCAGAGCTCTTCCTTCTTTCCCGTTTTATGCAAATTGAAAAAATCCTGAGCCACAACAACAGTGAGAACACAGTGGCAGTTGGCCATAATTGATATCAAAATACATAAATTCATTCTGAATCATGTGAATTGAAGTACAGAATAATTTTGAATGAGCTCATGAAAGAATTGCAACTTTCTGACAATTACATAACATTTTGGTAAACTAGTTTTTTTTAGTTGAAAAAACTTTTTTTTTCCAAGCAGCTTTTTAAAGACCATTTTGCAGGCAGACCCAGATGCCAGCAAGTATTTTGTCTTGTTGAACTCGTTGTCTTCAGATGCCCAATACMAGAAAACAGATAATTAAAATTCATACTTTTTTCCTTGGTACTTCTGGCTGGCATTTAACATGTCATTGAACCTGATGGTTCACTCTGAAKGGCTTTGCTGCTCTTATGGATGCTATTGCTTATGAATACTTAGCATTTTTGGACAAAAAAATTCTGTACCTCCCCAGGACATGGCTCTGTGAGCATGTCTATAGAAGTATTGTTATAGCAACCGCTACAGGTAATTGGAACCAGAATGTCTTGGGCCTGTGAGTGATGCATATTTTATGGTTTGTCTTCTGTGTTGTTAAAAGCTTAGGGCTTATGAACTTGCTTGCTTTTTGCCCAGCAGTAGAATTCCAGTGATTGAAATCACAACATCCACGGGTTTTGGAGGGGGCGGGGGAGAGGGCACAAATGCTGCAATAATAAAATTGGTGGAGGAAATCAAGGTCAAGAACAGAGACACACAGAAAAAAAATCAGTTTGAGGGTATTGTGTACGTTCAATATTGGTGTCCAGATGAGGATGATGTGGTTCAAGAAGATGAATGTAGTAGAATGTGTTTATATAGGGAGAATGAAAAGAGAAATTCACAGGCTAATACTTCAGTCGTGTTCTTCTTACAATACAGAAAATAAATCTGTGGCAAGTAATAAACTCATTTCAGAGGGCAGGTTTGCTTGTCTGCTATATTATGGTTTTGTAATTGTGTCTGAATTTAGCTGCTCCTCAGCCATTGGAAACAGAACATTCTGCCCTGCAATTACAAATATTGATTTACAATGACATTTGCCTCTTGTAAAGTGTTTCAGTAACATCTGCAAAAACAGACGATGCAGAAGCATTAATCTCTCCATCTCTCTGATTTAAAAAATAAGTGGTTTTGCCCTGTAATGGCATGGAGGAACATAACTGTGATGAGTAGTTCAAAGAAAGGATTATATTTCTAAAATTCCTATGCAGTGGCTGTAGACATACAGATGAAGATTATGGGACACTAGAAATACAACAGCATCGTATTTTGGTATGTTAAGCAAATAGAAATAATAACACACAAACTGCACATCCCACTTTTTGGTTCAAAATGTACCCCAAAGTATAATTGAAGTAAAACTAGTGCAAGCTACAAATGAGAGTGGTTTTGATACACTACATAAACTGCATGAGATTCATTAGCAAATTTATCAGTGCTCATGGCCTGAATTCAAGTCTGCAGCCAAAACTAAAACCAGCTGTATATCACATTCTTGCTTCTTTCATTGTGAATGTCTCATATATTTTCCTCTATTTTTCCTACACAAAACACTTCACCAAATGGCTTCAAAGCAGCATCCAAAAAGAAAAGATCTGACTTCCAAAACACTACTGAAAGAATCATTAAATAGCAATCCAAAACTGGTAAACCGGGAAAAGAATGGATTGTGAGACCTCATTCCCTTGTAACTCATTATTCAACGTCTCTTCTCTCTTTGCTGAGGCCGAAATGTCCCTCACTACTTTTCATAATTTCTTACCTCTTTTAAAAGCAATTGACATGGTCTGTTTAATATATTTTCAAAACTCAGAAGGGTCTCCCAGTGATACAACAATAAATAATAATAAGTCCAAAGAACAGTGTAGGAGAAAAATCTGCTATGCAAATAACCATGTAATAGATGGGATTCTTCCTACACCATTGCTTTAAGTGACTTCGGGATTTAGACATAAAGTGATAAATATTAACTACTTACATCCTACGGGCCTTTTAAAAAAGGAAGGATATTAATCATATCCCAGAAACTCCTCTTCTCCATTTGGGATGCCCCAAGTATCTGAGATATCCACATTGGGCTGCTAGATAATATACAGCATTATGTGTGAAGTGTGGTTTTCTGAAGATGGAGCTCAGCAAGAATACTTAGAGTATATCATAAGGTCTTGGGTGCCAATACATAGGACGTGATTCAGCTCATCACCCACAGGCATCTGAATCTATCCTCATCTGGATGGACTAAATCTCCATTGACTGTGCTGATAATGGAAGCTTAGACACTCAGGTAAACATTTAAATTTAGATTCCTTAATTTGGAGTTGACTCTTACTCTTACATTTAGCTGTACGAATGCCATCTCGAATTATTAACTTTTACACCATAGCTCAAGTCTACTAGGTGGGCTGCATGTGGGATTAATACCACCCATAAAGTGTCCTTATGAGGTGTCGTGAAAATAAATACATTTAATCTTGTGAGCTTTAATGGTAATGGAGCCTTTAAACTTAAATTATTGACTACAGCTTCAGAAAACAGTATCTGTACAAAGCACCACTTTTTTTCTGCACAGCAAAGCCCTCAGTAACCACAGGACTGGGCAGCTCTGTTATTTAGAAGCCAAAATCTTTCCTGCCCAGTGTCTGAATATTCCTGCTTCTTTATGGTCTTGAGCTAGACTTACATATCAAGTGGGAAAACTCTTATATATCTGTAATTTTTGCAATCTTATTTGCTGCATTCTCTTTTTTTGTTCATCCATGTATTATGCACTGCCTGAGCTTGCAGGCTCTATGTGATGGAAATCATGTCCTCTCTTCTATGCTTTTTCCAAGCCCAGCATGAAGCAAGTCCTGCAATAACAACCTGTATTACTATTGCATTTAAAATATCTGCAATCAAACTAATATTGTGATGGACACATATAGCTATTTATCGGCTTTTGAAATCAAGCATAAAACCACATTTCAGAGCAATAACCACAGAGGGGTGAGAGATGTTGTGGCTTCAAATATTATATGTACATTTGCACTCAAGTTGGTACATCCCAAACTCTGATAGCACAAGATCAACCACTGGCAGCTGTCCTACCAAAAAGAGCCACCCAACTGGGCTGAAAAGTTGTCTGAAATCGGTCTAGTTTGAGATCACCAGCTCCCTGCTTTCGCTGTGGCTGCTGTGATCAAATTTGCCAAGACTTTCATTGCATTTATAACATCGATAGATGGGGCAGATGGATGCCAAAGTAATCTCTGTCTCTGTGGCAGCTTATCTAGTTAAACATTTAGACAGAGAAAGGTATAATTGCTGAATAATCTATCTGCTGTTGTCGTGTGCTTTCCCTTAAGACACTCCTGCCTTTCCGATGGAGCAAATAAACTTTGACAGATGTTTACTTTCAAAGTAAAAAAGATAGTGCAGTTCTATTAACACAGACCGTGTTCAATAGCAAWGCTATTTTTTCACTGCGCTTGATGCCAGCATTCTTCGTAGAACAAAGATTTTGGTACCGAGTAAAATTTGATTTGCATGCCTGAGGGAATAATAAAAGAAACCTATTATGGAATGAAATGGACTGTAATCACATTGAGAGGATAGAGATTGTTCCTTGGGTGGGGAGGGGGGGAAGGCTACTGCCTGGTAAATGGCCTATTGAAGAAGAAAACACAATGTTATCCAAGATACAACATATGCCAAAGTTTGAGGAATGACATGCGTAATTGCTTCACAACACATACTCCCATTGCCTTCAGCAGGAGCTGATATGCACTGAGTGTTTTGCACAGGGCCACAGAGAGGGAGACACTGTTGGACACTGAACACCAGGACAGAGCAAAAAAGCCATCCCACCGTTCTCATTGGATTATGCCTTAGCTAATGTTGACTCAAATGCCATACAGAAGGTCAGCAATCCAAGTCTAAGTTTGCAGCAGTTCTCCCCCACAGCATATAACGCTTGCGGAGCCGGGCTCCACTTCTGCTCCCCTGGCCAGGAACCAGCCTCAGCTGCTGGTGGACTCAGCACAAGCCAGGCAGAGAATTATTTCAATTACTGAAGGAACAGCTGCTGCTCCAGAAGACATCGGTGAAGCCAATCCCTTCTCCTAGTGCTACTTGAACCGAGCAAAGGGCTGGGCTGCAGGCCCGCGGCACAGCTGTATGGTGTTGCTTTGCTTTTCAAGCACAGGACACTCATTAAAGTAAGGTCAGCACCAGCTTCTCACGTGTGCACATACCTGAGCAGAGACTGATCTCCACTTCACCGCATCCCCCATCTGTGTCTGCTAACACTATTTCCAGTAAGCGACATTGTGCTGAAAATTCTGGATGCTTACTGCAATTTTAAGAATATACAGCACCATGTGCCCTGTTAGCTCACTGTCACACAAGCTATTCCCATTAATGGCATTTCTGCATGGGTTTATAAGCAGAAATGCTGAGCTCCTAAAGGCTTTCTAATTCTCCTTCTTGTTAATCGTATTGACAGTCCTGATGCCTGTCCTTCTATCAGCTTATTCTGCTGTGATTTTACAAGGACTTTTCCCCCACGATTGTGCACTATGTAAATGTAATTCTAATTATATAGAGATTATTATTCTGGTTATACAACTATATATATTATATTATATATATTATATCTCAATATTATATTTTTTATATGTTATAACTCTAGCTTGTCCAGGTCCCTCTGGATGGCTTCCCGTCTGACACACCTGAGGGACAGGATGCCACCCAGAGGGACCTGGACAAGCTCAAGAAGTGGGCCCATGTGAACCTCATGAGGTTCAACAAGGCCAAGGGCAAGGTCCTGCACCTGGGTAGGGGCAACCCCCAGAATCAATACAGGCTGGGGGATGAAGGGATTGAGAGCAGCCTTGCCAAGAAGGACTTGGGGGTACTGGTGGGTGAAAAGCTGGATGTGAGCCAGCAATGTGCGCTCGCAGCCCAGAAGGCCAACCGTATCCTGGGCTGCATCMAAAGAAGCGTGGCCAGCAGGTCGARGGAGGTGATTCTGCCCCTCTRCTCTGCTCTGGTGAGACCCCACCTGCAGTACTGCGTCCAGCTCTGGAGCCCTCAGCACAAGAAAGACATGGACCTGTTGGAGCGGGTCCAGAGGAGGGCCACAAAAATGATCAGGGGGATGGAACACCTCTCCTATGAAGAAAGGCTGAGAGAGTTGGGGTTGTTCAGCCTGGAGAAGAGAAGGCTTCGGGGAGACCTTATTGCAGCCTTTCAGTACTTAAAGGGGGCTTATAAGAAAGATGGTGGCAAACATTTTAGCAGGGCCTGTTGTGACAGGACAAGGGGTAATGTTTTTAAACTAAAAGAGGGTAGATTTAGACTAGATAGAAGGAAGAAATTTTTGATGCTGAGGGTGGTGAAACACTGGAAGAGGTTGCCCAGAGAGGTGGTAGATGCCCCATCCCTGGCAACATTCGAGGTCAGGTTGGACGTGTCTCTGAGCAACCTGATCTAGTTGAAGATGTCCTTGCCCACGGCAGGGGGGTTGGACTAGATGACCTTTAAAGGTCCCTTCCAACCCAAAATATTCTATGATTCTATGATATTTCAAGGCAAATGACCAAAGTTACAGGGGGACATCAAAAAAGCTAGTTATAAAAGAAGTTCAGTGGCAAACACTGGAGAAGAAAAAAAAAGCAATACAGAAGCAGATGCTTTGCGACTTGAAGATTTGAATTGTCCTTGTTTCCAGAATGCTACAGAAGTGATCGCAGTTGACAGCCACACTTCTTGTGATGGGCATAATACCATTCATTGCTTTTATACTTGAACGACTTGGATACTACAGAGTCTGTCAAGGCTAAATCTATTTAAGTCATGACAATTTATGTTATACTACAGTACATTACTTGTTTTGATCATAAGACTAAAATCATTTTTGCATTAAATAAACTGAAACTTTAAAAAATCCAAGGAAGGGCTGCTGTTTTCAAAGCAACTGAAATTTTCCTGACTGTGAGATTGACCAACAAACTACAAATCCAGAGGAGCAATGCAGAAGACCAAACCTTCCTCCATCCATATCCTGAAGTGTTCAGATGAGTGTGATCAAGGCCCAGAAGCATTAGCCAAATCCTGCACGCCAGCTAATACTATCTGGTGTGAGATCAGATCTGCAGACAGGAGGTTACCTTTGAAGTACAGTGTTTGGTTTATTGCCTTTTGTCAGAATATGGTCATTGCAGTATATGGTTTTCTATTTTCAAAGGTAGGAAATAACTGAAAGTTGCATATAGCAAACATCTGGGCTATTTCTTTGACTTGCCAGCTGTGGGAGATCATGGAAAGGAAATGGAGGAAAGGCATTTGCCATAAGACCAAGACTTAATCTTAAATTCCATGAGCAGCCATACAGTCAAATCATGGTGGGACTAACTCAACAGTTCACTCATCAAAGACAGAAATATCTGTAATTCGTGTTCTCTTACAATGGTTCCTAAAAAACAAAACAAACCCTCTCCTACCCCACCACAGGTTCTTCCTGCCCTGCTTGGACGAGGACGCTGTCATTTCCATGTATCTGAGTACATGCCTCTGTGGGCTCAGCCATGACATTCTTGTCCTTGTTGTTACACATTGTGCTGATTTGGGGCTTCCCTCTGCTCCTCGAGAGTGGCTGCCTCTTGGTACTGATAGGTCTGACAGCCTGGTCCTCAGGAGGTGCACGGTGCATGGAAGCACACGGCCTTTCACAGCAGGTGATCTACAGGCATCGGCTGAACCATTGACCGACCTGTTGGGACCAGTAACAGAGCAGAGGTGGCTATCAGGTTAGATCCTGCATGGCAGAGGATAATGGATGTTTTGCACTGGGTGCAGCACAATGCCTTGATGTGGTTGTCTATACCTTATGCTGCATCTTCTAAAGAAAAGACAGAAAGGTGGGAAGTTCAATTATATGTGATCATTGAAATGTTCAGTAATAAGCTGATCACTGTTACAATGCATGTTGAGAGGCATTTTGCTTTTACGAAGGTCTAATGGAGAAACAGATTCTCCTTAAATTTTAAAAATAAAAGAAAACTTAATTAGAGTGAAAGTCCTTATGATTCTCGACTCTGTGGACAGGTGAGGTAGACGTTTCTTCAGCTTTGGGCTGATTTATTCCTGTACTAAAACTCCTAAATAATTTCTTAATCTTCATTTGCAAGATAAGATTTGATATACAACCTCTTTATTGGAACCTCCTGTTASTCAGTTATTTCCAGACACATTTTAAGAAGATTTAACCAGAATATAAAGAAAAAGCTTCACTTTTCTATGTGAAATCCCCATTACAATTTTCATATTTTCCCAACAAGCTTTTTTTCCCCTGTATTTTTAAAATAAATTTAAAAAATCTTTTTCCCCAATTTGTGTTTGCAAGTTTACAGGCCTTCCCTTGTTTGGTTGATTGTTTTTTTCCCTTCTTGATGGCCTATTCATTTTTGTCTAGAGTGAATAAAGTGAAAATAGGAAAAAAAATAGGTGAGGGGATGAAAAGGCACTAGGAACTAGAACCCATACGTGTGAAGTGAGCTTTCTAACTTTCCGTAGACCTAAACTAAACTACATTTTATGATCAAATTAATTTAAACTCCAAATGTATACTTAAACACTATTTCTCACTTTAAATTTTCCAAGTCATCATAATCCTCAATCCATCCCTTTCCCAATAGCAAATATATCAATTAATACAATAACATTTTTTACTGCATTTGAGGAACATTCCTGCATTTGTATCCTTTCACCCTTATTCTCTTTTGTCCCTTTTTGTTATACATTATTCCAGGAAGAAAGAATTCCTTGAAAAATCTGGTTATATGCTTAGTTTACAATAAAAATTAGAAGTCAAAGATTGGAAATATAAGGCTTTAATCACGGTTTCCAATAATATGATGAATTTGGGAAAACTAATATATCCATGAAATTTCATTGTTTAAATATAAACGCAGATACCTTGGCATGCCAGTGAGATCAGCAGCAAATCCTATTAGCAGGATAGTGGGAGGAGAAGGGCTATGCCATGTGACTGCTTTTAATAACTGCAATGAAATGGAAGCACGAGCAAACAACTGCAAACTGATGAAAATTTGCAGGCAGTGCTAAATTGAGAAGTGTTGTGAATACCCAGGAAGACAGCAAATTAAGATGGACACACCCAAAAAAGGTCAGCATGAGGTCTCAAAAAAAGAAAAAAAAATAGGAAAAAATAGGGGATGCAGTTCTAAAATGTGTATGTCCATCCAAAAAAAAAAAAAAGAAATGGGACTATTTAATCAGAGAGCAAAACTTGACAATGCAACCCTTTGCAAAGGGATTTAGGTGAGATGTAGAGAGCAGTGAGTTCAACATGAGTTTGTAACATGACACGGTTGTTAATTACAAAAATCAAGAAGCCTGTATTTTTTCTTCTATACAGGGATCTTTTCACTTGAGGATATTGTAATCTATCTAACTATCTACATGTTTTCTGTTGAAAGAAGAAAAAATCCTTTTCTGTGCAATACTACAGTGAAAGCATATGCCGTCTGCTTTTCTCATTATTGGAAAATGTACTGAAAAATTACAGTGAGTTGAGAACAAAGTGCTGACAGTGATTAAAGACAGGGAAAGATGGGGAGGAGTGACTTATGAGAATGCTTACACACTCCTAAGGGTGCCTTTACACAACCTTGGTTTTCTTTGATGCTAAAGCTGCTTAAGACATTCATGCCGTCCTCACAGCCCCCGACTGCTCATTTTCTTTCCGCATGCAGCAGGTTCCTGCTCCCTCAGGTCTGCCAGTGCAGCTRTTTATAAGGCCGTGCTGGAAACCAGATCACCGAAAACCTGCATTTAGAAAAAAATTACAGCCTCCTTTTTTAATAGGCAGAAAGTCTTTTTAGCCAGCTCTATTTTCTTGCCCAAGAGTCTAGGATTGGCCCCACAAGTGATTGTACCAATACATCCAAAGGAGGCTGTTTATGGGACCATATTTTGGGACTGTGGTCAAGAGCAGAAGGAAAACAGACTCTTCTGAGAAATATTTTGCAGCTCAGGGAAATCTAGATGGCTTTTTTAGGTGTAGTGACCTCCTAACTGATGAGCTTGTACATGAAAGCAAAACCTGGAAGAGACAAAGTGCTTGGCAAAAACCGAAAAGCAAGGAATGTGCTAGTCTACAGATATGTGTGCAGTATTAAAAAAAAGGTGTCTCAGCATGATATAAACAGAAATCTTGGGATTAAAGCTATGAAGAAAATTGCAGGTTGAATATCATGCAGTACAGTCTGAAGGTGAGACATGGTCTTGCACAGAAAAATAATATGAAATATTTGAAAATAGGCAAGAAAAATCTCAAGAACAATCCTCTATAGAAAAGGAACAGGTTACAGAATTAAGGATTCTCTTTCTAAGCTGGCCAGTGAAGTATTATTTCCAGATGAAACCTTTTATTGCATTAAAGGATTTCTTTTAGATTACAGATATGTTGTTTTAGATGTAACAGCTGCTTTAAAAGCACACAAGTGTTTTTGAATACCATTCTACTGAAAGCAAAGGAAAGTCGAACTGTAAAATTCTATCCTTTTCTGCAGCCATAAAAGATGAAATTAAGCTGCTTTAGGAAAGAATAAATATGCTCTCCCACACTTTAACATTTTCTTTTTTTTTTTCAAAATTTGAGCTTGACAAAATGTTTTCTGAAATTGAAAGATGAAAAACCCAAACAAACTCTGGAGGAGCTGGTCTGAAGAACCAAATGAATACAGAGGGAAGGAAAACCTCAAAAGATACCTGGATTTTTAAAAAATGAAAAAAACTGTACTTGCTAGAAGGTGCTTTAAAAATTGCTGGGAAGCCTTAGTAGAGAATTAATGTGTCATCAATATCCATCACATTAAACAGAGTTCCAAAAGTATGGAAAAAGATTGTTTTTATGGTTTACTTTTAAACTAACTCCTAGTAAATTTGCCTCAGAGCGCTAGTTGCCTAAAACTGGCAAGTTTTATAAGTTTTTGGGGTGAACATGAGCGCACTGCTGATGCCAATGCTGCATAGCCTGTGAAATAGTATAGTTTGTATGTAAATGAAAACCAGAACTGCGTATGGCCCGTAAGCATGGAAGAGGACGATATATGAGGAGGGAGTGTTTATAATGAAGTGACAGAGTGAATTCTCCACTGCAGTCCCTCAGTCAGCACAGGCAACACACAGGCAGCACATCTGCATGGACCGCTCTGCATTGCTTTACAAACAGCCTGTGTTTTATGAGGCTGTTTACAGCAGCAGCTTAGAGCCATGCTATTTATAGGCTCCTTCCTCCACAAAAAAATTGCATGTGAGAACACGATGGACAATTTCATATGCATAACTGAGTTAACATAATCGGGCTTTCTTTGGTGTTAAAAAAGAGAGGAGGATGGGGAAGGGAGGAATTCACAGGGCATGCCAGGTTGTTTTCACAGTCATTAGCAAACAGTTTCTCTTCTCCTCCCCTTGTCTCCCACACAAGACCATGTAAAAGTTTGGGAGGAGCAGAGCACATATCTGGTCCGTCTATCAGTGGTTGTATTGCATACATAGCAAGGCTGGTTCCTATGGGCATGTAAGAGAGAATCCTTTAACCCCTTGCATGGGGTTCCCTTCATTTTAAGATATTGAGGTACGGGCCCTCTAAGCCCAAAGCTTAAGATGTAGCAGCTTCCACCTTTTTGCCTTACGCCACACAAATATGCAAAATTGCCCTTCTTTATTTTAAAATGGGTATTTCTATAGCTCTTACAGTGCCTTTTTTCCATCTCCAGCCTCACCAGGTTGCTGAGTTGTTCTCATGGGCACAGCTTGGCTTGGGTGGCTGCTTCAGCTGAAGACCCTCTTGGGGCTGTTTGACCCCAGCCTGGAAGATAAGGCTGGACTATGCAGCAAGCTTTGGATGAGAACGGATGGTTGCAATGCTTATGAGATGATAATCTCATCTAAAAGGCAAAGAGCATTACATTATTGTAAAGACAGAAATGCGCTTGAATGGACACTGTTCACTGGTGGGTAAAGCATTTTCCAGCTTCTCCATTAACAGTGACAAGAAACATAGAGGACAGTACACTGTATAAGGATACCAGAAGATTTGCAAACTGACAATTACCTTGCATAGCTCAAGAAAAAAACCCCACATATATTGATGTTTGCTCATTATAATGCTGCAAGTCTTTTTGTTTACACAGCCATACTGAGTTTATGCGTGTTTAGCTTCTGTTATGACTGYAACAGAAATTTTACTGTTGTTGCCTTTGGAGGCAGATAAAAGAGGGAAGGACAGGGACATTGTTCCACTGTCATCAGCATCCTACAATAATCTGTGCTTTAGTTTTCCTTTCAAAATAAATATAATTAAGACATAGAAAGGACTGTGAAACATTACTAATGTAATTCAGACTTTAAGTATACCACACTTAAGAGCGGGATTTACTTCACTTACTTTAAGAGGTCTGAAAATTTGGGTTCTAGTTTACAAGTCACCCAGCTTCCCTCTGTCATCAGTGGAAAAATAGGTGCCTCCGGAGTGTGACACACCATTACCCTTAAACTGTCTCTAAATGGGACAAACTGTAGCAGAGATAATCTCTCTCTACTGCCTACCAAGCGAATGTTGCTGACTAGCTCAGATGACTGCAGTTTGGAGGATATGAACTCTGCCCCACAGTGCCTGATTGAGCTGGTAAAAAAATAGAGGTATTTTCCTTTGGATGGTTTTCATCAACACCTTAAGCAATTTCTTTATTCAAATTTAAAAAAAATAAATCACTTGTAATAAACTACTGAAAATAGAATGTTTTTGAGAAAAGCAGACACTTTCTGCAGACATTTTTTATTCAGCACCAAAGCATCCATGGATGCAACCCATAATGCGTTTATAGAAATATTTGCAAGGATTAGAATCTAATCCTCCCATTCATTTGAGATAGATCTAAAACATTAAATTTAAAACTGATGAAACAGCAAGTTTTTGCATGAATGGGGAGCTTGTCTAACTTCAGTTTCTGCAAATTTAGTTGACTCTGTATCTTCTGCTAAGTGAAAAGCTATCCTGTAAATGATAACTACTTCTGACTGAATGACATATTCATCTGCAGTGCAGGACCATGTGGAATTACACTGATAAAGGCACCTGGAGGAATTAGCAGATCTGATGAAAACTTCTTGCACTGCTCACAGATGGAAACAGACTATTGGCCAAACAGACCATTGATCTGATTTGTACTTGGACTGTCAGATGAAACAAAACCTGTCCCTGCAGGAGATATACAACAGAAGATGAATAGTTGCCCTTCTGGGCAACTCAGGAAGCACAGCTGGAGCCTGGGAAAACAGGGCAGTGAATAGATGTAATCCCAACACTGGTCATGGAGTACATTAAATTGATACTTGGCTGAGCCTCTGCAGATAGGCTGTCAAGGGAAATGTGGACACAAAAGCCCAGCAATAAGGAAACTAGAGTTTGTACATCTGTGAATAATAAATGCCATCCACCTTTCCAGGACTAGGGGTATCTAAGATCATCTCCATTTGGTTTGCTTTGCACAAAAGCTGAAGGACCAATGGCTGAAGGACCCGTTTTCACATCAAATGGTACTACAGCTTTCTAAGAACAGCAGCTCGTATCCATGCATGCGGTCTCTCCCTTTTCTTTCTGCATGCTGTAGAGAAAAACACCTACACGCCTGTACAGCAGTGAGAAAGGCAGTCCTTTGTGCAATAGTCAGGATGACACAGTGCTGGGCACCTCTGACACTGAAACTCCCACCATGTGTCACCTGGTTCAGGACAGTACGTCAGCTTTGATTTGATCTAAATGTCCTTGACCCATCAGTCATTCAGATCTCACAAAATCGCAGAATGGCTTAAGTTGGAAAGGACCTTTAGAGGCCACCTTGTCCAGCCACCCTGCTCAAGCAGGGCCACCTAGAGTGAGTTGCCCAGGACCATGTCCAGATGGCTTTTTAACATCTCCAAGAATGGAGACTCCACAACATCCCTGGGCAACTTGTGCCAGCGCTCGATCTCACTCACAGTAAAAAGTGTTTCCTGATGTTCAGAAGGAACCTCTGTATTTGTGTCCATTGCCTCTGGTCCTGTCACTGGGCACCACTGAAAAGGGGCTGGCCCCTTCTTCTTTGCACCCTCCCTTCAGATATTTATATACATTAATAAGATCCCCCTGAGCCTTCTCTTCTCCAGATTGAACAGTCCCAGCTATCTCAGCCTTTCTTCATAGGAGAGATGCTCCTGTCCCTTCATCATCTTCATGGCCCTTTGCTGGACTCTCTCCAGTATGTCCACGTCTCTCTTGTATTGGGGAGCCCAGAACTGGACACACTACTCCACCTGTGACCTCACCAGTGTTGAGTAGAGGGGAAGGATCACCTCCTTTGACCTGCGGGCAATACATCGTCTAATGCAGCCAAGGATACCATTAGCCTTTTTTGCAGCAAGGACACATTGCTGGCTCACGTTCAACTTGGTGTCCACCAGGACCCCCAGCTCCTTTTCTGCCAAGCTGCTTTCTAGCTCGGTGACCCCCAACATATATTGGTGCATGGATTTGTTCTTCCTAAGGTGAAGGACTTTGCACTTCTTGTTGAACTTCATGAAGTTCCTGTTGAGCCATTTCTCCAGCCTGTCGAAGTCCCTCTGGATGGCAGTACAACCCTCTGGTGTACCAGCCACTCCTCCCAGGTTGTGTCATCTGCAAACTTGCTGAGGGTGTTGTCTGTCCCATCACCTAGATCAATGAAGATATTAATCTCTCATCTTCTGTGGAAAGTGTTGCTTTCTGACTTGGTATCCTAAACTGCAGCTGCTCAGCAACTTTCAGACAAAATGCCTTTATATCAAAAACATATCTTTTGGGAACTGCAATGGTTTCTATAGAATTTTTTTTGGAAAAAAAGTTTCTCTAGTCCAGGACAAGACTTGTGGTCATATTAGAAACTAATCAGAGAACAGAAAAGATTCTTATGATTACGACATTGTTCTAGAATATTCCTATCAGGAGAAATTCCTTTTCCTACACTGAATCAGGCAGACCAGACTTCAACACAGTCCCCCCTGCTGTTAGCCAAATACCTTGTCTTCTGGCAATTCCTGAAGACGTCTCCTTCATTCAGAGAACTTTAAAAGAGTGTAAGTCTGGACTACAAAACATTTTCTTTCTCAGTGCTGACACAATATCTGACAGACAGGCAGGTGTAACTGCATGTAGACTCCAGACCATGTGAGCTCTTAAGTAAATTCATATTCACCCAATGACAACTCTCATGCTCATTTATATCTGGTGTGGGCTGAACTAGCTGACTCAGATAAGAATTTGTCCCTAACTTTCACCTAAATATCCTCACAGAAAACATATTTCCTTTCTTACTCATGAACCAATTCCCATTAAAATGCTACATTGGTCTTTATAAAAAAAAATAACAAAATAGAAATAAATTTGGGGAAGGATGGCATGACACCACATTTGACAGAGCCATGAATCACACTGCTCAGATGAATGGTTATCCAAAGCCATTAAAAGTGCTTCCATAGTTCAGCACAATGCATTGTTTAAGAGGAGTCATGCTGGGCAGGAATGTGCTCTCTGTTTCACCAATCTCATAATGAGCTTTAGTAGGAGTTGCTCTTGATTTATGTTGGATCAGGGTTAGACTGGGAACTTTTCTATCTCTCCATAGTGTTACCATCATCTCATAAATAACTTCAACACCCAAAACTACAGCAGAGAAGGATACAAGAACAGTTACTGCAGTATAACTCTAAAATGCAAAGCTACCCAAGTTACACTGACAGTTATTTTTAAAAGTATACTCTTGAAATAACCAAAACCCATTATTTCTCCCCTATTAAAAGCAGTCTGAGAAAAACCCAACTGGTGCTTAAAATAGTTGTTGTTTGGGTTTTTTTTTTTTTTTTTCAATTCAGGAATCACTCATAAAACCTCAGGATCCAGTGAGATATAACTATATCTGTCATAGACCTGTAGGCAAATAAACTTCAGATTGACAAGGATAATGTTAGAATTAAATCTCCTTGGGGCTTTATTATTCACAGCAAAAATCTGATTTGAGACAACAATCAGGCACTTGAAATGCAATACTTTATCAGGTGTTTGATTTTTAAATGGAAATTTATTAAACCTTTTTTCTTTGAAGCAGAAAACATTCAAAGAAGAGTTTAAATATGTATATGCAACAATGGTGGAATTCACAATAAAATTTGAGAGAACAGTTGGCATGAGGAGGTAATTGACTTGACCAGATTCTTCATTCATCATGCTGAACAGCATTGTGTAACTGAAGATTTGGGCTCTTTCTAAATCCATCAACACCGTATATTTCAGCCATAAACTAAACAATTTTCTAACAAGTACTGACACACATAATGCTGCTTTAAATTACTTCCGAAGCAACTTAGATTTAGAAAGACTTGCTAGGAAGCAATCGAATAACAGACTAACAGAACAGTTGCTTTCCATTGGCCTTGCGTGAGGACTGGGGGACAATTCTACCTATACTTTAAAGTGTTGTGAGTTCATGAGCTATAATACTACTGCTACACTAATAGAAGCGATAGTCTTAAGTGATGGAGGAAGCAAGGACATTATCAAGGGTCAAAATGGGACTTTAGAGATGCTGGGAATAAAAAAACCACTGTGTAACACGAAGAATCCTATTTCTATCGTGTTTGACAGCTGTTGTAAAGACTACTGTGCATCCCTAAGGCATACTGACATATACAGGTCTATTTCGATCACTGTGCTCCATAAAGAAAATACAAACCATAGAAACAGATCTTTTGTTAGAGAGTAGAGAGTGCTACATACACAGATGTGAGCTCAGGCTCACAAGCAGACAGTACTTATTTGAAATATTTCTTATTTTGAAATCTTTTCCATCCACTTGCACAAAAGTTAATGAAATACAAGAAATAAGTAAAACCATTCCAATGAAAAGAAAACTGGATGCTCATTTGTGAACCCTGCAGTTATATGGAGTATCTGGGTCTAAAGACCAACCCTGGAATATGAAATGAGTGGGGCTGATGCAGTAAAGGCTTATGGGAGTCCAGAAGATTTCAGGAATCCAGCACAGAGATCATTAGCCATGCTTTGTCTTCTTAAGCTTTATTGCTCTTTTTTAGCTAAATTAACAAGTTACAGTGTTACCTCTTTTTAAATAGGTTGAGTGCCCATTGGGAGGGATTATAGCCAGATCTGGTTAATTGAGGTTTAGTTTATCTGCACTTCTGGATACAAACAGTCTTACGAGGAAGAACACCCTGCAGCACAGCATTCATCATCTGAATAAAAATGAGAGACAGAATTGAGTATAAATTTTATAGTCTTGCCCTGAAGGTTGGGCAAGGGTGCCATGCTGTGAGATGTTCCTTGCACAAGAGCCTGCCTCTGTATTCAGCCTGGTAAATAAAGCCTCATCTAAAAAGCCGTACTCCTAGCCTTGGATCATGTTGAAAATTCTGGGATAATTTTTTTGTTCTCTTCAAAGTAATTTTCAGAAACTAGGATGAACTGGGATGCTCTGAAAAAGGAACACAGCTAGATGATGCCCTAATCAGAAATCAGAAGCTGTTTGGTGTGTAAAAATGTCCATCTCTTCACCATTTTCCATATGGTGAACCGAATTGAAAGAATAACTGGAGTTGAGAAAGGATTGGAAAACTTTAATGCACTGCTTTGGAAGTTAGCAGAAGTTTAGGGTCTTAGGTGGTGTAATTTAGTCAGACCGTGCTTTTCTGAGATCAGCTGTTGGCTTTTCAGCTCCTGCACTAGTCTTTGACTTCTTCTGGGCTTCTTGTACAGCAAAGATGGTGAATTAATCAGCAAGTTTCCTGGTTAGCCAAACATGAGTTTCTCAAACCCCCTCTTGTTAGAAAAGAGTTCTTAGGCTTTAGGTGCCTAAGGGATTAGTAAATTCCAGGGGGATATGTGATTTGTAAGCATTGTCTTCATTATCATCAACTATGATGATAGTCTTTCTGTCTCCTATCAATGTTTGCTTGACTGTACAATGAGCAATGACTCTGCAGTCCCTCTGTCCCTCACAATGTGATTTCTCAAAAATGTGAATCATGGATGGACACAGCTGTATCATCCAGGGGATGCAGTCCTCCACATGTTAGGGGAGATCTGAGCTCCCACAAGTAGTGTCTGAGGTCAGGACAAGCCTGTAACTCCACTTAGAAAAGGGACCTACCCTGTGCATGCCCATGTGGGTTATCACTATCTCTTCATTTGTGAATCGTGGGGATTAGAAATATGACTGGAAGGTATCTGAAACTCATTTAGCCCCCCTGGTATATCTGGTAAATGTAGACTACTCTTGTGCAACATTTATTTTCTTTTTCAGGACAGGTAGCCCGGGAGGAATACAGAGAAATTGTCCGAGCAGCCAGGGATCAGGTTAGGAAAGCTAAAGCCCTGATAGGATTAAATCTGGYCAGGGACGTCAAGGGCAACAAGAAAAGTTTCTACAGGTACGTCGGGGATAAAAGGAAGATGAGGGAAAATGTGGGCCCTCTCCGGAACGAAATGGGAGACCTGGTTACCCAGGATATGGAGAAGGCTGAGGTACTGAATGACTTTTTTGCCTCGGTCTTCACTGGCACGTGCTCAAGCCTCACCGCCCAAGCCACAGAAGGCAAATGCAGGGACTGGGAGAATGAAGAACCGCCCACCGTAGGAGAAGATCAGGTTCGAGACCATCTAAGGAACCTGAAGGTGCACAAATCCATGGGACCTGATGAGATCCATCCATGGGTCCTGAGGGAACTGGCAGATGAAGTTGCTAAGCCACTACTCATCATATTTGAGAAGTCGTGGCAGTGTGGTGAAGTTCCCACTGACTGGGAAAGGGGAAACATAACCCCCATTTTTAAAAAGGGAAAAAAGGAAGACCCAGGGAACTACAGGCCAGTCAGTCTCACCTCTGTGCCTGGGAAGATCATGGA